>CM037855.1:181556304-181786911 GCA_021234595.1 Delia radicum | reverse complement strand
TACACACTAACATTTAATTTTGCCGTTTCTATTTGGCTCGACCGAACACTTTCAGTTTGCGCTAACTAATGATCATTTTTCTACTTGAAACCTACAACTTTATTTTGTTACGGAGTCTTTCCAATAAATAAATATATTTTGCAGTATTTATGTATACAGCCATTATGTATTTATTTAAAAATTCCCTCCAAAACCTCCATCTTTTTGGTAAAAATTGTTTATTTCTTTTCTAGAAAACTTGTTTATGTTTTCTAGAACAAAAATTGTTTGTTTTTTTCTAGAAATTATTCCCTAACCTTATTTTCATCTTACATCCTTCGTTTCATCCTCTTTCCCTACGTCCTATCTTGAGAAAACCGCCAAATGTATCCCTAACAATACCAGGCTCACATGAAAAATAACATCTAATTTTTATCCATTCAACATTAAACTTTTTAAAAATTATTTTTTTAAACGTAACGTAAAAATAGTTAATGTTGAATGAAATTTACAACTACTCGTAGTACTATCTTATTGTACAACTTCTTTACATTACCCTTTTTACGCAAAACAATAACAATAAACCCTACCTTGTCAAGCAAGTTACAAATACTAATGTTCTTCTTATAAGAAACAAAAAAAATCAAAACAAGTAAAACACAAGAAAAAAAAATGTCACTAATACTGACACATTCTCACATAACTTTCATATGAAAAAAAATCTTCTACGGAACACATGGTAAGTATTTTCTTCTTTCTTTTACAATATTGTTTTACAGCAGATTTAATAAAATTATTTAATTTATTTCTTTTCAGATATACAATTTATTCTTGAACTAGAGGATTCTGGTGGCCATGGAGTGGGGCGATGGTTAATTATTGTATCGTTCCAATAATTATAACATTTTTACTAATTTTTCTCCTTTTTCTATTTTCAGCATTTATCTATTTTCAGCGTTTATCAAGTGTGTCTTTGGAAACCGGGGTTTGACCAGCCTCATGCGCATACGTTTCCCAATCATGCCTAATATGGTTCCACTGCGGTCCGGCCATCCGCATAAGCAAGGTGGACCATAATGTTAAAACTGAAAATGACAAAGGTGGGACTCGGGGAATGAGTATACCCCCTCCCACACCATTAATTCCCAGGTCGTCGCCACGAAATTTTTTCCGTGCCGCCGCCGATATGTGGCCGCCGCCAAATGCGTGGCCGCCGCCAATGTTTATATATTTTTTTTTAAATATGTAGAAAACACCCCGCAACAAAACTCCGGTGTCTACACGCAGTGGAAGGGAACGGTGTGCGGGTAAGGTGGCGTTAAATATGCACAACTAGCCAACGTGGGGAACACCACACCCTGAAAAAGAGTCTCAACGCTCTACTGACTGAGGCCGGGCTATTATAGAATCTATTTTCTTCATACCAGTTGGAATATTGGGTAAGTTAAATTAAAATCCTTTCTCTGTGATGTATAAAAATAAATTTTCCTACTGTTACTCCTTCATATTTTTCTTAGGAAACCGAAATCAACTGCTCGTGTAAATACTTGTAATACAATCAATAAATCTAGTGTAGATCTATCTTCTGGACCATGTTGGAACACCCGCCGACTTCTGCATTCTTCTCGGTAAGAAGAAGCATAGTGGCAACCACTTGCTTTAACGATCTGTATTTTTAAGTTCTTGGAATCGGTTTTCAAACCAATTAGTGCACCTATAGTGCTAAATTTAGTCGAACGCCCATTGAGGCAAATTTATAGTTTATTATAAATTCATTATAAATTAATAATTTATAGTCATTTCATTATCTGTTGCTTTATAAAATTTAAATTTTTCATTGGACTTATCCCGGTCGTTCATTCAAAAGTTACTTCAACATCAATTTATCCAAAATTTTCCATAAAATCAAAATCATTTAAAATTTATCGTACAACTTATACCAGAAAACATTTTAAACCATTTCCATTCTCAGATATTTAAGAGACTCACTTCATGAAGCAATTTAATTTTTAGCTTATAAAATTTTTCTTTTTTCTAAAATAATCAATTTTGCTTGTCATTTATACCTAAAAATACATTTTTTATTTTATCAATATTTAAATTTTCCTATTTATTTTCAGATCATAATTCGGGTCACGCCGCTATACTCATCCTACTTTGGAATTCGGGTTCTTAAAATTTGGTCTGAATCTCTAGGGTACTTTTAATCCTAAAAGACTCTGAGATTCTCAGAAATAGATCACTAAAATTATCAATTTATTACGGGAAGTATCATTTTACTCAACCCTGTTAAGCAAAACTTTTACTTTGTGAAACATTACTTTTTATTTTCAGAAATTTTCACAAAATTATTTTATGCTCTTATCATCAGGATCCTACTCAACATTAAAATGTAAGTGGATCTTTGTCGCTATCACAGAGTTTTAAATTACACCTAAAAAAAACGGGACATCACAGTAGCAGTAAAAATAAAAATATCACAGAGTTTTCCGGTAATCACATCTCCTTCTAACGGATTTCAAATTATCATTTCCTAATCCTACGGTATGTATTAAATAATATCATCGTATAACCATCTAAAAACTATCAGGTACAAAAAAAAAGATATCACAGATATTAGGTCGGATCGCAAATACCATATATTGCACAGCTTAGAAATCACTTTCGTAAAATAACCGTCTTCATTATTTTGCTTTAAAAAAAAAAAAAATCACAGTTATTAAAAAAATGTATCTTAGCTCCATTATCAAACGTTGACAACAAAAAAAAATTCTAAGCTTTAATATCTTTAACGTGATATATTCCGATTGATTTTCCCTGCAAAGTTTCTAGTTCGTAGCTATTGTTTCCAACAGGTCGGACCACTCTACACTTTAGGAATTTTTTACAAAATTTTGCGTTTCTGTTCTTTTCAAAACTGCTTAAAAACCATGTTCCTTCGGTAGACTTCCTGTCCGGGTATGAATTTTACGATTCGGGCTCTTTTATTGTATCTTTCCGCGCTTTTTTCATAGGCTTTCTGCATATTCTGCTTGATTTCTTCTCTGATATTTTCCATTCTTTCGTTCGGTTCCATTAGTATTTGATGATCGGTTAAGGATTGCAATTTTCTCGCCAATTTATAATCAGCACCGCTTGAAAACATATGGTAACCGAAAAGTGCAAAGAAAGGTGTATAACCAATTGCTGTGTGTATCGAATTTCTCAGCGAACATTCAATTTCCGACAGGTATAAATCCCAGTCTCTTTGGTCTTCCTTTAGGTAGGCTCTTATGCTGCTAGCACCGATTGGTTTACTCTTTCAGAAGCATTGCTGCTCGGAGAAATATACAGCTGTTTTTATGTGTTGTATTTTGTATGTTTTAAAAGATTTTCAAAACTTTTAGAAATAAACTGTGATCCATTATCACTATGAATTATCTCTGGTACGCCAAATTTATGAAATATTTCATGTACCAGGAATTCTATTACGTTTCCAGTTGTGGCTTCTTTCATGGCTTTTAAAAAAGTAAATTTAGTGAAGTGATCAAGAACTATGAATACGTAACAATTTCCATTTTTTGATCTTGGATATTTTCCTAGAAAATCTAAATATAGTTTTTTGAAACGGCCGATCCGTAACGACCTGTTTTCCAATTTCTGGTCTAAGATTTTGGTTGGACGGTTTTGTTTTCTTACATATTTGACAATTTGTTATATATACGTTTTTACTTGGGCTGACATTTTAGGCCAGTAAAAGAAACGCCTTAGCCTTTCAAGGGTTTTTTGCTACCCCTCCGTGGGCTGTTTCTAAAGAATCGTGGGCCTTTTCGATTACAGTCTGGGTTATGTTAGGCGGTATCCACAATTCCATTTATTGTAATTTTGATCACCTCGATCATATTCACTTCTCTTAAATACCATATCATCTTCAACTTTAAGTCAGGCAGTATTTTCTGATTTTTCATAATATTGTTTTTTAAATCATTGTACTCTTCGCTATTAAACTCCGTAGTTTCAAAATCAAATAGATCATCTATAGAAATTTCTTCAATATCGGCTTCGATTGGCAATCTTGACAACATGTCGGCAACTATATTTTCGGAACCTTTTCTGTGTTGGATCTCAAAGTCAAAAGCCTGTAATTGCAGTGACCATCGAGCAAGTCTTCCACTCAGATCTTTTAACGTCATTAGCCATTTTAAACTGGCGTGATCTGTCACTATCGTAAAGGGCATCATTTCGACAAAAGGTCTGAATTTTTTCACTGCCATTACAGCTGCTAAACATTCCTTTTCCGTAACACTATAATTTTTCTGACATGCGTTTAATTTCTGAGAGTAAAATGCTATTGGTTGTTCCTCGTTTTGGTCATTAAGCTGATAAAGCACTGCACCAATCCCATAATCACAGGCATCGCATTGTATCCAAAAGCGTCTTGAAAAATCTGCATGTCTGAGAACTGGTGCCGTTGTAAGAGCAATTTTTAATTGTTCAAAAGCAGATATTGCGTCAGGTGTCATTATAAACTTTTTTGCTTTTTTAAGTGTATCTGTTAAAGGAGCTGATATTGTGGCAAAGTCCTTGACAAATCGGCGATACCAGCCCGCTGTGCCTAAAAAGCTTCGTACTTCTCGCTGGGTCTTTGGTATTTTTATCGATCGTATCGCTGCGATTTTATCAGGGTCGGTTTTCAGCATTCCTCCGCCTATAATGAAACCTAGGTATTTTAATTGCTTGAAACAAAACTGGGATTTTTTTAAACCAATAGTTAAGTTTGCGTTCTTTAAACATTGTGCTACCTCTTTTAAAAGCTGTAAATGTCTTTCAAAATTATCTGAAATAACTAAAAGATCATCCAGATATATAAAAACGTTTCCTTTTAGTTTCTGTGGGATAACCTTATCCATAAGTCTACAGAGTCTTTGAGCTGCGTTACAGAGACCAAAAGGCATTACGCGAAATTGGTAGAGTGGCCGACCTGCAATAGTAAACGCCGTACATTGTTTACTTTCCTCATCTAGTTCTATTTGCCAGAATGCGAATTTTAAATCAACGCTACTTATATAATAAGTCTCGTCGATCCGGCTCAAAATGCCGTCAATATTCTGTAACGGATATGCATCCTTAATAGTAATTTTATTTAATTTCCTAGCATCTAGACAAAATCTATTTTTTTCAGGTTTCCTAACTACAGTCGTCCTATTACTCCACGGGCTTTCGCTTTCCTCTATAACATTAAGCTCTAACATATTATCAATCTCTTTATAGACAATTTCCTGAACTGCGGGTGAGATGGGATAATATCGATCTTTAATTGGTTCCGCACCTTCTATCAATTTTATACTGTGTTTTTCTAACGATGTACATCCTAAACCTGATTTTCAAAAGATGGGAACAATTCTATCACCTCATCTAGCTGTTGTCGTTGTTCTGCTGTTAAAACATGTGGATTCGATTTGTGGTCTTCGACTTTGTATTCTTCCTGTATTTTATGAATATTTAATTCTGAAACACCGAATATATCAGGAGCCAGTTCAAAAATTTTCCAGAAATCTACACCAAGATATGCTGGTTGTTCTAAATCCGGACACAGGTAAAATACAATATTTTTTCAATTTATCTTTAAATTTTACTTCCAAAACAATTTTTCCTAATAATCTGTGCTCTTGTCCACCAGCAGTCGATACTATGGAGAAAATTGGAACAATTGGAATACCTAATTTATCAACGAACTCTCTACATCCTTTACCTAATAAACTAACCGAAGCGCCTGTATCAAGAAGACCTCTAATTTTAAATTCGCTGATTTCTATATCCGCAAAAGGTCTAGGATCTTTAGTTTTCCTATCAGCTGATCTTATGGCTTCTATAACCAGTATCCTGACACGTTTTTTATCAGCAAATTTTTGTCTAACTTTTTTAATTCTGTTTGAAATTGGTTTCATTGTACTGACTGCTTCGTTAAATATCCGGTTCAGTACTTGTTCATAATTCGATTTTCTCTGTTCATATGTATATTGATGTTTCAATGCTGGGTTAATTTTATTAAATTGTTTGGTTTTTTTCTAAAATGTTAATGATTTTTGTTTTCTCTATTGCAGGTTTGTTTGCGGGTTCTGGTTGGAACGATGGTTGCCCGCGTTTCCCTCGCTCCGCTGCAAGTTTTTCGCTTGGCAATTTGGGCATGTTGGGCAAACTACGTCAGGCTTTCCACAGCGATAGCAAAATATAGATTTTTGAGTGCTTGGACAGTCCATAAAAGTATGACCGTTTATTTTACAATTCCAGCAAATTAGTGGGTTTCTTTGTGGCTGGTTATTGTTGATTCTCATGGCCGCTACTTCTTCATAATTTACTTCCGGGTACTGATACTGCTCATCATAATCATCTACTATTCATTAACATGCTTTGAAAACCTGTTCATCGGCATTTGTGGTTGTGGTCTTACATCTTTACGCAGGAAAGTCTTCTCAGCTTCTATACACTCAATTCTGAGCTGTTCAACGGATGAAATTTGCATTGGGTAAATAATTTTGGCTATACTTTCTTTTAAATTTCTTTTTATTAATTTAATCATTTCGTACTCAGGCATGGGCATACCAAGACGAGATCTGAGGGTATTCATTGTATGGAAAAATGCATCTATGGATTCTCCTGGAAGCTGTTTTCTTTCTACCATATCCCTCATTAACTCGTAACTGGATCTGGTAGATTGATACCGTTTCATCAAAGCCATCCTTAATATGGGCCATTTATCCTCACTGGTTACATCAGTTGATTGGGCTAAAAGCCAGTACCACTTTTTCCCTTCGCCTGTCACTAATAAGTGAAAATCACGGAGTACTTCGATCCATGGAATGTTGTACTGTCTTTGTAGTGTTTCGAGACGAAAAATGAAATCTTCCACGGCTAAATGATTGGTGTTACCATCAAATTGTAAGCCCCATTTGTCAATGCGGATTTTATTACTGTCCATGACGTTATTAGCCATGTTACCATTTAGTGATGATGCTCTCGATGATGTATTTGACTGAGGTAAAATTCCGGATATATTCATCGGTTAAAACAGGAGTGGAAAAATTCGATGCGGGTGGTAAGTTTGCATTAGCTAATCTTCTATTTTCCCTCTGAGTTTCTTCTACTGCCATATTCAATCTACCTACTGCAGCTGTTAATTCTAATATCGAACTTCTCATATCTAGAAACTGAGGTCCTACTCCCTGTTCAATCATTCTCATAACCGAGCTTTCTAAACCTGCTAAATTTACGGGTGGTGGTATATTAGATTCGGGCATTCTATTACTTGGAATTCCAGGTGGTTGTATATGTATGCCCTGCACTGTGTTCACCGGAAGTACAGGTGGCTGTCCACTACCTGACTGTTCCATAATATCATTTGGTACGCTTTCGTTCACTGGCGGATTCTGTGGTCCCCTGTTTATAATTGAGGCAGATTTATCTTGGAATTGCGGGGCTTCTGCTCCCTCTTGTGGCATTTTCAAATTTTTGTTAGATTTTGGCCTTCCGGGTCCTTTGTTTGAGTCTTGTGCCTGCGGTGTATTAGGTTTTAAAATCTTTTCTGCGATCTGAGGAGTTGAACGATTTAGGTCAAAATGTACCTGACGATTTCTTTTCCTTTGTCTAGTACTTTTCCTTATCATATCCTACAGAGTTTTGCCTTTCAATATTAAAATGCTTACTAACAAGCTCAACAAAAAAAACTCTCAAAAGTAACAAAAATCAGAATTTCTAAATCCAAACTCAAAATTAAAAAATTTTCTAACAATAAATATCGATTCGCAATAGATGTTCAATTAAAATCAAATTTCAAAAATAATTAAAACAAATGTAATTATAATATCAAAGCAAACGAATAGGCTCAAATTTTGCAAGTGACACTAAAACTTTTCTAAACTAGATTTAAAAATATTTAAATACTTAGTTGCATAAAATTTTTTCTATAATATACCTAAAAACATAAAGATTATAAAATTTTCTACAATACGAATACTCTTTACTACTCCTAAACCAAAATATTTAAATAAAAAAAAATCAAATAAAGTTGAAATAAATTTTTAATAAACTAAATACTTAGTAAATTTTCATAAACATATACCTATAAAAATATCTAAAACCAATACTTAATTATAAAACTTTAGCGGTAAGAAAAATTTAATTGATTTGGTATATAAAATTATAAAATGATTTTCAATAAAAAAAATGATTTTACTAATTTTATTAGGCCAAACAAAATTTTCCTTATCATAAATTGTTATCCCTTCTAAACTTTAATTACTAATATTTAATGATACTTTATTTTTATTTTGTTATATCTAATAATGTTTTTCTTTTTCTTTTCCGATATATATGATTTTATATGCTGGGTGTTGGCAATGATGGTCGTGGTGGAGATCAAAGCGGATAAATTTAAAAATAACTAAAAATGTGGTATTCAGACAACTTTACTTTAATCTTGGAACATTCGTGGTGTGTCCGAGTCGTACATCACGTCACTCTTACTCATCAAGTACGCGAGCTTACGATCGGCAGAATAAAATTTCTGATACATCTAACCTCGTGATTCACCTAATTTCACGAGAGGCTATCATAAATTCTCATCAATTTGCACACAACTATTTTCCTTTAAAACTGCATCTAAAAATTAAACTTTTAACTACAAACTTGGATACTATTCGCAATACATTTAAAAAAAACATATCCAACGGGTTTTCTAAGATATTGCTCATACTATCCCTAGAACTCTGGCCGATTCATCGCTTAACTGACATCTAAGATTCTACTTCATACACTACACTAGAACGATCTATGCTCCAAGCGGCTGTAAAAACTAAAATCCAACGATTCAGAATAGCAACTACTCGTCTAAACTATTTCCAAAACTATCGGGCTATTATTACATGTATCGCTGACACTACATGTTACGTCACCATAGCTTGAACAACTTTTCCACAAATGGCAAAGTATTCCAAGTTATACCATTCTATTGGGCGCCATTATGTCACGAACCGTCTGGCTGATGAGGTTTCCGGCAAGCTCTATAGCAACTCTCTCAGGAGGTCCCAACCCTCTCATCAGTTTCGAGTCCGAACATAAACAAAAAAGGTAAGTCAAAAACACTAAATATTCACTTTTCATCTAAACACCATAAAACATACCACATTTAAAGTAAGAGACAGATGGAAGTCTCTGATGGCCCTCCCTTCCTTGACCGTAAATAGTATTCCACAAAACAATTAATTTTACGATCCCGAACACCACTCGACCATTCCTCCCTCAACTTACCATCATTGCCTTTTACCCTGCTTCAATTTAAGCCAACATATCTTTTTGAATTCTTTTCAAATCATATATAAAATATTCTTTATTACAATAAAATTAACCATTAAATAATATAAATAATAAATTCCTATATAATAACAATAATAATAATCATTATAAATTAATAAAATTTTAAAATATTTAAACAAAAAAAAACGTTGTAGTACATAAAAAAAACTAACCTTAGTAAAATATTATTATTATTAAAATATTTTAAAGACAATCTACTAAAAATTTAAACTTGCTTTATTACTTCTATTTAATTTTATCTCAAACGCTATTTTAACTACTTTTCATTATTTTAATTTAATCTTTCTAATTTTTACTAAATTTTTACCAATTTTTTCTAAAAATATTTATCTCTTTATTTTCTCTTCTAGGGGTCACTCATTACTTTTTCCCACAAGGCTACCAGTTTTTATTAACGTTCCTGAAGGAGCTCCCTAAGGCTGTGGTTATACGTGCTATCTACCGAATTTAAATTACGTAAAACATAAATTCTGACGAGATGAACCCTACGCTGATTTTAAAGAGATATATATATATATTATTTTTTTTTTAAATTTAAAAACTTCCTATTAAAATTTACTATTAAAAATTTTTTTTTTATATTTTCTTTTATCTTTCTTTTTTTTTAGATTTCCTGCATTTGAGATTAAATTTTTACCGGACGGGCTTTAATTCAGTAACTAAAGGGATTTAAGTGCAACAAAAAAATAATACAAATGAAATTTAAAAATAATGCATGTTTAAAAAAAAAAAGAATTAAATTTACTCTAAAAATTTTACTAAGTTAATTGTACATTAAAATACACTAAAATAAAAACTAACACAAACGCAATAAATATAAATTTTCCTCACAATTTTCACAATATATTTGTTTTAATGTTTAATTTTAAATAATTTGAATTTGATTTTCCCGTAAGTATTGGT
The DNA here is from genome assembly GCA_021234595.1 of Delia radicum. NCBI lineage: Eukaryota > Metazoa > Arthropoda > Insecta > Diptera > Anthomyiidae > Delia > Delia radicum. The sequence goes on along the minus strand of CM037855.1, from coordinate 181,776,678 downwards.
TCTCTTTTTTTTAAGAATTTAATAAATACAAACAAAAAATAACTTTTCTAGCTGATTTTTCTTTTTTTTTTTAAAATTAATTTTAGTTAGCTATATATGTAACCTTTATATACTGGTTTCTGCCAAAAACTTCTTCTTAACTGATCCTGTTCTTTTTTTTACACCGTGTATATTATAATAAAAAATAAAAAACTGTTACCTGGCCTCACCCGCTTCGCCTGGAGGAATATCGGCAGCTTTGCTTTTGTCGACGGCACTATCCTCCTCCACAGGACTTATTTAGATCCTTGGTGATGTGGCCAGGTTCAAATCACAGCTTTTTCCGTTAAAATTATAAGTGATTTTCCTCCTCCAAAACTTTTATATATAGTTAAAATATTTCTCACTTCACAGTTTCAAATTAAGTACACACTAACATTTAATTTTGCCGTTTCTATTTGGCTCGACCGAAACACTTTCAGTTTGCGCTAACTAATGATCATTTTTCTACTTGAAAACCTACAACTTTATTTTGTTACGGAGTCTTTCCAATAAATAAATATATTTTGCAGTATTTATGTATACAGCCATTATGTATTTATTTAAAAATTCCCTCCAAAACCTCCATCTTTTTTGGTAAAAATTGTTTATTTCTTTTCTAGAAAACTTGTTTATGTTTTCTAGAACAAAAATTGTTTGTTTTTTTCTAGAAATTATTCCCTAACCTTATTTTCATCTTACATCCTTCGTTTCATCCTCTTTCCCTACGTCCTATCTTGAGAAAACCGCCAAATGTATCCCTAACAATACCAGGCTCACATGAAAAATAACATCTAATTTTTATCCATTCAACATTAAACTTTTTAAAAATTATTTTTTTAAACGTAACGTAAAAATAGTTAATGTTGAATGAAATTTACAACTACTCGTAGTACTATCTTATTGTACAACTTCTTTACATTACCCTTTTTACGCAAAACAATAACAATAAACCCTACCTTGTCAAGCAAGTTACAAATACTAATGTTCTTCTTATAAGAAACAAAAAAAATCAAAACAAGTAAAACACAAGAAAAAAAAATGTCACTAATACTGACACATTCTCACATAACTTTCATATGAAAAAAATCTTCTACGGAACACATGGTAAGTATTTTCTTCTTTCTTTTACAATATTGTTTTACAGCAGATTTAATAAAATTATTTAATTTATTTCTTTTCAGATATACAATTTATTCTTGAACTAGAGGATTCTGGTGGCCATGGAGTGGGGCGATGGTTAATTATTGTATCGTTCCAATAATTATAACATTTTTACTAATTTTTCTCCTTTTTCTATTTTCAGCATTTATCTATTTTCAGCGTTTATCAAGTGTGTCTTTGGGAAACCGGGGTTTGACCAGCCTCATGCGCATACGTTTCCCAATCATGCCTAATATGGTTCCACTGCGGTCCGGCCATCCGCATAAGCAAGGTGGACCATACTGTTAAAAATGAAAATGACAAAGGTGGGACTAGGGTAGCCAGACGTACTTTTTTCAGCAGTACGCGTACTTTTTTTTAGTCAATGTACTGTTTTCTGCATAACCCCTAAAAAAGTACGCTAAAGTACTTTTTTTTGCCTTCTGTACTTTTTTCCCTGTTTAGTATCTTTAGTAACATTTGTTTTCAATGCAGAAAGATTCACACAGTTAGGAGAGCCCTGTTAAAATGTCTTTACAACCTGAACACATTTGTGGCGACTAACAGAAGTATTTTTTCGTGTTTTTTATATGAGAAGCAAAAAATCGCCAGTCGTGACGACTTTTCTTCTTTATATTAATCAATCGTCAGTCGCCAGCATTGTGATGAATCTCTTAATCAAAACAATCGTAAATATTTTTGAAATTAGTAAGTTTATTTTTTATATACCACTTTCAAATGCGGCAACTGAGAGAATATTCAGTTTAATGTTTACCTTTTGGAAAAAGGAAAGAAACAAGCTTTTAATTCAAAATTTAGAGAGTGAACTGACCATTAAAACTAATTTTGAATTTACATGTGTAGAGTTTTTTAATTTTTTAAAAACTGAAAATGGCAAAAATGGAATTGTTAATTGTTAAAGAATGATAAATATTTGTAAAATTTTTGAATTATTTAAAAAAGAAATAATATAATTATTTAATAATTCTATAAACGAACCAAACCGAAATGTTCAACAAACAAGTGATATAAATATTAAACATATTAATATAAACTTGTTCAAATTAACTTTGTTTTTAAACACAATTAAAAACCTGAATAATTTTAAGTTAACATTTACGATCTTATTTTTATATTCTTTACTGAAGTATGTTATTTTATGTTATGTTATTTAATGAATTTAAGGACGTTTTCAATAAAAATACAAATGTACTTTTTTTTTATTAATTGTACTGCTTTTTTTTCTTTGATGTACTTTTTTTGCCAATTCAATATCTGGCTACCCTAGGTGGGACTCGGGGAATGAGTATACCCCCTCCCACACCATTAATTCCCAGGTCGTCGCCACGAAATTTTTTTTCCGTGCCGCCGCCGATATGTGGCCGCCGCCAAATGCGTGGCCGCCGCCAATGTTTTATATATTTTTTTTTAAATATGTAGAAAACACCCCCGCAACAACTATTATTACAACTAGCTCTTTTCCGCGTAAATGGAAACACGCTAAAATTATTCCTGTTCCCAAATCCAGGTCTGAATTCAGACCAATTGCAATTCTTCCTTTTCTTTTTAAACTGCTAGAAAAACTACTGCATACTCAAATTAACTCGTATATCAAGAGACACAACTTATTATCTGACTACCAATCTGGATTCCGCTCTGAACACAGTTGTGTCACTGCTCTTTTGAATGTTTCCGAAGATATAAGGCAGCATGTTGATGAAGGGAATTTAGTTTTTCTAGTACTGCTTGACCATTCAAAGGCTTTTGACACTGTGGATCACAATATCTTAGTCAAAAAACTGAAAAATATGTTCAACTTTTCCACCACCTCAACAAAGTTGATATCATCATACCTATCTGGTCGAACACAATCTGTTTACAGTAACGAAAAAACGTCTGATGTTGCCTCAATTTTAAGAGGTGTTCCCCAGGGATCCATACTAGGACCACTACTTTTTTCACTTTATGCTAACGACCTTCCATCGCGACTTCAACACTGCAAGGTGCACATGTATGCTGATGACGTTCAGGTGTACCTGAGTAGTTCACAAAAATCTCTTGATGTATCACTCTGTAAACTTAACAGTGACCTTAGTAGAATACACCAATGGGCATTAGGAAACGGCCTATGTCTTAACCCTAAAAAATCTAAATGTATTCTGCGAGGAAAACTGATAATTCCTATACTTTATCAAACACTTATGTCAGAGTGGCAGTTCTTTACAAGTGCTATACGTTTTTGGAATGCACTTCCACACAACATTCAAAGATGTAGTAACGCATTAAAATTTAAAAATGAATTACAAAATTTACTTGCGTAATTCAAGCAGACTTTAATGATTAAGTTTAGTAAAATTTGACAGGTCTAAACTAAAATAATCTAAACTAAAATATCATAAAATATTTTTGAATACCACTAAATAATTTTATTGTATTTTGTTTTATTTTCATTTCTTTGCAATCCGTATTACAAGTATTATTGTACTTTTTTTAATTTTACTTCTGTATTTTGTGATTTTATTAATTTATTAACTTATCATTTTTAATACTTTATTTTAACTATTAATATTGTCAAATTTAAAAATATACAATCATTTTAAGTTCTATGCTGTAATTCATAAGATGTAATCTTGTAGCATAGAATATATCAAATAAATAAATTAAATTAAAATTAATTTTGTAAATCAGGTATACTATTTTTCAGCCAATTTTTTGCTAAAATTATGTTTTAAACTAAAATTTTAGTTATACTTAGTCAGCACTTAACTGCTTTGAACTAATGTTTTACTAATATTTTACTAATGTTTTACTAATTTATTTTGCTAAAAAAAATTGCTAATTAACACATCAATAGTGTGAACGAAGAATGAATTAAATGACAAGATGTAGTAGTGAAAAACTATACTAAAAAGTACAACTCTAGTTAAACACATAAAAAAAATCAACCATGGAAGATTTTTGTATCTGTTTTTCATACATAAAACAAAATTGTGGATTGAAACAACTTAAATTTTGCGCTTTCACCGGCTTGTGAAAGTTTTTGTCTATTAATTAAATAAAAGAAAAAATAAAATATTTAACTTTAAAAAAGATTCTGTGTAGTCAAATTGAGTGGTCAAGTTGATAACAAATATACAGCCGGTAGACAGACTAAAGCGAAAGACAAGGACATACATCTTAGGTAAATTTTTATGTTTCCTTTTTCTTATTGCAAAAAACGGGTTGTATATGCTACATTTTGCTATTTTTTCGTTTCGTTTCTATAATTCTCTGCGGCATTAGCGTTCCTTTAAAAGATAGCATCATTGAGACAACCATTGATGTAAGTAGTTGAAAGATAATTTTGTTTGTATTATATATAATTATTTCTATATATTTGCAGATATTACATTAATTCATGTCGTCAATGTGCTAGTACGAAAATTTTTATATTTTGTAACGTATTGTAAATTATTTTAAAAAGAATCACAAAAATATGTTTTATGATTTTCAGCAAAATAAATTAACTAAAGTAAAAATTTTCTACAAATTTTTTGAGTTTTTTTCAGTCTACTAATATTCGGCAAAAATTTTAGCAACGGTTTTTTAATTCCTAATCCACTAAGTTTTACCAAAACTTTTGCTGAATCTACTAAATTTGTTGCTAAAAATCAGCTTGCTGATTTTCAGCAAAAGATTTTGCTGACATTAGCAATTTTTTTGCAAGCACCCTCCTGACTAAAATTTTCCTGACTCAGCAAAATTTTTTGCTGACTTTACTAACTTTTTTATTTGAGTTTAGATACTGGTTTATTTTAATTATTAATAAAATGTAAATTCATATAATATTCTTTACAATAAAATATAGTTTTTATTTAAACATGACATTTAGTTCAAATGTTATTGCGATTTATTCGTGCACTAGTTATTGCGTGCGAAAGCCTTAACTGACGAAATTTATTGAGTGTACTTTAGAAAGCTGTGTTTTAAATTATTAGCAAACCGATTTGTTGGGATAAAAAAATAAAAACGAAAAAAAAAACTCAACATCTAATTTATCATGTAATTAATTATATTTGTCATGTCTATCTACTATTTGCTATGTATGGATACATATTTAATAGCGCTTTTGTTTTCATAATTCCATTATCTATTGTGAAAAAAGCAGTCACTAAAAAAGTTTTACAGTAGATTCAACTGAAAATGACAGTTAAAATGATTGTAATTTCAGTTAAAAAGGCAACAAAGGTACACAGAAAAACTAAAAACGGGTTTCAATTAAAATTTTTATTGAATCAATTAATATTTTAATTGATTTTGCACCTACCACTGAAATGATAGTATTAACTAAAAAAATTTGCAGACAGTTTATTAAAACTCTTTCAATTAAAATAATAATAATATCAATTAAAAGAGTTATTGTTTTTCTTTACAACCTCAATTAAAAAGTTTAGTTAAATTGATTAAAACTTTAATTGAAACTTGATAAGAAAACAATGGTAGTTTTAATTGAAAACTCGTATTTTTTATTTTTGTTATATGTCCCCTCCCATTAAATAAAAAAAGAAATGTAGGTTTGCAAATTTACATTTTATTTATAATAAAATTAAAGTTTTTCAATATAAAAATGTATTATAAGAAAACAAATAAAAGTAAAGACAAAATTTTTGTTTTGCTTGTCTTGTCTTGAACTTTTTCTTGTAATTAATTTGCATTCTTAAAAAAATCACACACAACTTTAAAATGATAGTTTAATGACACTTATACTTATTGAAAATTTAATTATTTACAAAAATAATAGTTTAATTGTCCTTTTTCGATAAGGTTTATTTAAATCCACATGTGCACTTTTATTACCACAGATAAAACACGAAACTAAATTAAGTTTTCGTGCGTACACGAATATCTCAACAAATAGAGTGTTGCAAACTCTAGTGAATTAACTACGATTTTGCGTGTATTTGAAATCGGTAAACTATTTGACTTATTAAAAGTTAATCATTTGCGATTTTTTTTCTTTTTATTTACAAATTAAATAATATATTGATATAATTAAACCTTTGTTTGATTATTTAATCTAAATAAAATAAAAAAAATAGTTTGCCAAATTTTTAAAAATTTTGTTTACATGTTGTCAAACACTGTATGGATATATTAAAAAATTCAATAAATTTTTTAATTAAATCAATTAAAAAAATTGTTTAAATTGCCATTGATATTCAAACAATCGATTAATTAAATATTTTTGGCCCATAATTTTTTCTGTGTAATTACCGTTAAAATAACTAAAAATTTAGTTGTTTTAACTATTTAAAACGGACTAACAAATGTAGTAAAAACAACTGATAATGTCGTAAAAACAACTGATATTTTTTAACTCCAACATTTTTGTAACTGTAAAAATTGGTAAAAACTACTGTTTATAACAGTAATTTAAAAATATTTTTTTCTTTAAATAATAATAAGTTTATTTCCTACATAATAGTTAAAATTCAAAGTCAAAATTCCAAACGGTAATCCAGTTATAACGTTTTTATGCATTGGAGTTACAATAAAAATTTTCTAATTACACAAGAGGACAAAATCATAACTTTTAATAATTAATAAGGTTATGACCACTCAGGTGCGCTTTCAAGGGGGAAATGGGAAATTTTAAAAATTGATATTTTTTAATACAAAAATGTAAAAAAATTAATTGAAAATACGGAACTTAACGTTCTGGATCCGCGGCTGTGACCACCATTTCTCTATATTTAAGGCACATTGATTTCAGTTGCGTACTTTATTTTTTGATGTAAAGTTTTTCCATAAAATGCCTTTAAAATTTGGCGCATGCAAATGCAGTTTTTTTGAATATAACGTTTTTAAAATTCAATTAATCTGACTGCTTTCTGTTGCAATGTATAGAAAACCACTGTATTCTTATTTGAGGTACATATTTGATACACAAAACTAAAGATTAAATCCACAATTTAGCGGTTTTTAAAATTTTTCGCAATTTTTACGGTTTAATGGTCATTCAGTAGGCAGAGCCTATTAGGAGGAGCATACATGGGCATTTTTCATTACCATTGAAATTTCATTACCATTAGTTGATACTAATGAATGAGAAAAAAAATTCTTTATCATTTAATGATAAAAAAAAAGTTCTTTATCATTTAATGGAACGAGTGGATTTGGAACATTAATTACAGGTAACGAAATTGCATTGAACTAGCGAACTTTGTTTTATCGGAGTATAACGAAATTGTATTGAACTGGCAATGAACTTTGTTTTACCGGAGTATCTAAATTTATATTAAAAATAAAAAAAAAATAAATTAAAAAATCCGTTTTACCCTATCTCGTATCTAGAAAACAAAACGAGATATCGAAAAAAGTACAAATTTTTTTCAAAACTTGACTTACGTAACATATTCCGGTATGTGTTAAGTGTTTCGATTCCATTCGTTCATCCTTCTATTCCAAATCGTTCAATTTTAAGCCAATGTTCCATTCTATTATCAGAGTGTTTAAATTTGTAATTTCATGGGTAAACAAATAATTAAGACCCCCGTAGTTGTTTCATAAAAAAATAATCTCTCTGGATCTCTCCCGGACCTAGCCTATTTTTATTATTATTATTATTTATTATTATTATCGGCCATTTAAAAAAACGTCATTTTATAAAATGTCTTGTATCTCGAAAACTAAGCGAGATATCCAAAAACGGTCAAAATTGTTGCAAAACTTGATCCAAAAAACACATACCGATAATACTAATGTGTTAAGTGTTCTGGTTCCACTCGTTCCCCTTTCCTTTCTATAACGATCCATTTTGAACAAATGTTCCATTCTATTATCGGAGTGTTTAAATTTGTTTTTCACGTACGCCTATGGGTAAACAAATAATTAAGACACCCAGTGGTTGTTTCATAAAAAAAAGAAATACCACGGGATCCTTCACACCCCTTGCCTATTTGTTTTATCAGGGTTAATTAATACTCCTGATGAGCAAACATTTTGTTTGTTTCGTGTTAAGTGTTCCAATTTCACTCGTTCCATTTCGTTCTACCTTACTTGGCTACAAACCAGACTGAAAATTAAAATCTTATTTCAAATCAGCATTAGTTTTTTTTTTTTAATTGATTCATTATTAATGGCAATGAAACTTAAAACCATTTTCATTAATCAATGAAATTAAATACTTAAGTTATTATTTTCATTTAAAATTTTCTTTTTACAAAAAAATCTTTATTTGGGTCAAAAAGTTAATGATAGTAAAATAGAAAAACTGTTGTTTTTTATAATTTGGGAATTATTTGTTGATAGTTAAAATAAAATCGTTTATTGTTACGGATTTGGGAAATTTTTTAAAATTTTCATTTTATTTTTGATAGTAAAAATGAAAAAAAATCTTATTTTTACGGATTTTGAGTTAATTTTTTAACAGTTAAAAAAAAATTAAAAATACATTTAATTTTAAAGAATTGTGAGTAGACCGGTTTTTAACTAAATAGTTTTAAAGTACATATTCCCAGTCAGAAAAAGTCAAATGGACCATCTGTGGCAAGGCACTTAAGCAAGTAGTACAAGTGCTTTCCTAATTCCAAAATGATAACATCATTGGACAAAAGTACAGTCTGTTCAAAAAGTGTCGTACACGCACGGGGGAAACAAAACTTTCAACGTTGGTAAAACCATCAAATAGGTGGTCTAAAAATTTGTTTTCCAAAATAAAATTTAAAAATATAATAAAAGTTCACGCATAATTTTGTTGGTCCCGCCGGGCAGCCGACAGCTCTAAACACTAAGCTAACGAGACATAACAGTTAGCTGCTGAAATATGCCAGCACTGACATATGGTTTTATGGTAACAACTTGCAAACGTTGGGAAAACAAACAAAAAAGTTGGTCTTAAAAAGCCAGAAAAAATATTAAAAAGCATAAAAAAATCACAAAAAAATGTTTGCCTGCAACTGGGTTTGAACTTACAAACTTCCGACTACAAACTTTTTTAAACAAAGCATTATCATTTTTACAAAATAATTGCTTTACCAGTGGTCAGACTTTTGAGCCGTTGGTAATTTCTGGCTGGGTAGTACTGGGAAAACAATGTTTCCCAACGTTGGCATAGTGGTCTAAGCCAACTCTTTGCCAATGATTTTTTCACTGAAAATATTGTAAAACAAATACTGGCATACGGCTTTTTGGAAACGCTGTTAAAGCATTTTAAATTAGTGTTCTACCAGTACCCAGGTAGAAATTTGGGATGGTACAAAAAACGAAGAGTTTTCAAAACGTTTGTTTTTGATGGTACTAAAATAAAAGCGTTTCCAAAGCGATAATTGCAAATAATACGAAAAAAAAGCATTTAAAAAGCATTGGATTGCTATTCGAACGTTCGGACAAAGTATTTTAGGAATACTTTTTATACAAAACTTACAAATATTTGTGAAATAAAAACACTGTAAAAACATTGGTTCAAAGCGTTTTTCCAACGTTTGTAAAAAGTACTTTAGAAGTTCTTATCGTACAAAATTTACAACGGTTTATAAAATGAAACCAATGTAAAACCATTGCGTTAAAGCGTTTTTCTAACATTTGCCAATAGTACTTTAGAAATACTTTTTTTTTTACAAAATATTTTACTGATTAAAAAACAACACTGTCATAAGGGGGTCTATCTATATGCGAACTCGGTTTCTTATGCAATTTTTTTATATAATGAAATATATCTATTTTCCAATAGAGGGCTTTTTATTTTCATATTTGAATATTCGATTTTTAATTTCATTGATTTTATTGATATGTTTTTATATATAAAATTTAAATCTATTTTTTCTTTTGTGGTTGTCACAATATCGTTTCGTCAAAATTATTATAAGTTCGCAGTAAATTTCGTCATACTCAAACTAAGTTACGGCACATTTTTAACCTAACTAGTTGAGTTAAATAGATGATGTTTACAATTTAACACTTTAAGGCACGAAGAATGTTGATGAAGGCCGTTGCGGGCTAGAAAGTTAACTCCATTCATGCAGGTGTCAAATAACTTTTTTCTAATTGTTTTTTCTGTTAATTAAAGTAAATTATCACAAATAAAATTATAATTTTTCTGTTAATATGGAAAAATATTCATGATCTTTAACCGAACTAACCAACAACTCACATTATGTTTTATGTTTATATTTTTTATACTAAATCACATTTCCCTTAATTTAAAACCCTGAAGTAATACTTTTATGTTTCAAGCTTATTAATTTATATTTGTTACTTTAAAATATATTTTAATTAAATTCAATAAAAATATTATTTTTCAAAATGTAAATATATAAAATTGTTTAAAATTATTATTCTGATATTTGTGTTGAAAACAATGACAAAGTACTTTAATTGTAGCTTTTTTAACGCTTAGAGAACGTTAAAACTGTAAATTGGTATTTATGAACAATTCATAAAGATCTTTAAAATTTGTCTTTCGAGCGTTTTGACAATGTTCAAAATTACAACCCTCAAAGCGGTTATCATTTGGGTCCTTTTCATAACGCTTAATAACTGTAAGCCAAAATGTTCTGCAAATACTTATTTAACGATTGAAAAAGCATTTCAAAAATTTTGTTTTGCAATGTTTTGAGAACGTTATAAAATACCATCCTCAGACCGTAAATTTGGGTTATCATTTTGCACATTCTCAAAACGCTTTAAATTTGTAATTTGGTATGTTCTGAAAACGCTTGTACCATCATGAAAAATGCTTTTAAAACGTTTTAAAGATTGTATTTTTCTACCTGGGTAGTTTATTAACAATTCCTCGGTTAGCCAATAGTATATCAGTACTTTATTTGTTGTACCACTAGCAGTTTCTGACTGGGTTCCTTTGTTTTTAACAACAAAATATTTTGGGTGTATGTTTTACTAACTTAAATATATGTAAATAATTTGCGTTTAAATTTTATTATCAACAATTTCTGATTATTAATTGATTACGATTACAAATAATCTAAAAGTTATCAAGATAACATGAGATTACAATAAAACAATCGAAAAGAATCAAAAATATAATCTCACTACTTTCAGAGATTAACTTTTGATTCTTTTTGATTATTTTAAAAAATTTTCCATTATTTTATTTTGAAAAATGTATTATAGCATAAAAAAAAAAAAAATCAAAACAAATAAATCAAAATTAGATGCTTTTTGTATAAAAAATATGTATCGTACATTCCATGATAGATATGCCAAAATCTGACCATGGGTCTTCCGATTTAAATTATATTGTGCGCGCAGAATCTCTACGGAGCCACTTAAACATTGGCGTTTTTATACAGTTTTATTAGTTTTTTGTTTTTATATACATCGAGATTATTTTTATGTTATTTTAAATTTATATTTTTTCTCGAATAATGTATATTTTTTTTTATTTTCTCGAAAAAACATGATGTTATTCGTGATTTTATTTTTTTGAAAATAAAGTACGAGTATATGCAAATAATGGGTAATTTGGACCATTCGTAGTTTCTTTACACATAATGGAAATTAAAAAAAAAAAAAATGTTAATTAAAACAGCCTGTGCATGAACGTGAGCATAAAAACATTCGGCGTGAGTGACAGACAGTACATGAATATGATTTTTGCGGTCTTATTTCATAATTGAAATGCTTTGAAATGTCATTTGAAATTGTTGAAAAACAATTCGAAAATTATTAAAAACAAATAAATGTGAATTACTAGCGACAAATCTAAAAAAAAAACATTTCGGATAAGTTTTCATGGTAAAAATATAGAAATTACTTCGTTAATTTGTTTTATTTTTTGTGACTATTTCGTGACCGTGAGTTTTCGAGATTAATTTTTCTTTGCTCTTCAAGCCAAAAACAAGGCCGTGCATGAGTAAACTTTTTTATTGATAATAAAACAATAAATTCCGCAAGAAATTGTTTTCAATTGCATATAAAGGGTGTTTAGGTAAAAAACTTTAAGTTGGCAACACTTTTTATCTGGCTGCCATTTTGTCAGCTGTCAAGTGATTTATGGGTCGATTATGGATAGCAACCGAACTTCAGTTGCGTTGTCAACTGGCAACGCAACTGAAATGAAAATTGGTATTATGTACGGCAACCTATGCCAGTTGCCAAAAAGTTATCGATAATCTTATTTTGACAGTTCAGCAACTGAAAAAATGTAAACAAATAAAAAAAGGTTGACAAATGTGAATTTGTATAAAAAATATATTAATAAAAGTGTTGTGTAAAAAAATTATTTAATTAAAAATGTTGTATGTAAATGAGTATTTTTCGAGTTGTTGGACCAACAGCTCAAATTGTTTTCGGGTTGTGATTTTTACCATTTTAAAATCTACAGGTACAAATAAAATTATTTCAAATATTTGTTATATGAAATATATGATGTAAAATATGTAAAAAATATTATTTATATCTTTATTACAAATAATTTAACAATAAAATATACTTAATTTTTAATGTTCCCGCCTTTTTTGTTGCTAAAAACTCTACAGCAGCCAGAACTTTTCGGTTGCCAATATAATCACTATTTGGCAACTGAAGTTGCCAGCTTCAGTTGCCAGTTGCCATACGTAATATGTATTTGGCAACTGGCAACGCAACTGAAGTTCGGTTGCTATTCATAATCGACCCATTATATTTAGTTTGGTTTTTCATTGCAACATGAATAGACTGACGTCTGAGCAACGCTTCCAAATTGTGCAAATTAATTTTGAAAATCATGGTTCTGTTCGAAATACGTATCGCGCAATATAGAGCCATGATTATTGACTTTTTCGTTCATCACTTGAACAACCATTATGTGCAGGAGCTGTGGTTTCAACAAGACGGCGCAACATGTTACACAGCTCGTGGCACAATAGATTTATTGAAGGAAACGTTTGGTAACCGCATAGTTTCACGTTTCGGACCCGCGAATTGGCCTCCAAGGTCGTGCGATTTAACACCGCTGGACTATTTTCTGTGGGTATATGTGAATTAGCTAGTCTACGTCGATAAGCCCGAAACGATTGAAAAAGTCATCGAAAATTTGACCTCCAAATTAGACTAGGTCCGAGCCAGACGTGGCGGTCACATTTAAATTATAATGCCAGAAGATTATCTTTCGGATAAAGTAAATTTCATGTCAATTTAAAAATTCATCTTTGTTTTATTCCACTTTAAAGTTCTATACCTCTATAAAAAACACCCTTAACAATAAATTAAGAAGAATGCAAACAGGTTAGTAACAGTTTAGAAAAAAATAACTAAAAAATCAAAACCTGGTTGAATTTCGTGCTGATCAAAGTGTTCGTTCTTCAGTGCATTTGTTAATGATTTTCAATAAGTGTGAATGCAATAGACTTTAAAAATAATCAAAAAGAATCAAAAGTAATCTTTGAAAGTAGTCGAATTATTTTTTAGTAAGTACAATTAATTGTGATTACTTTTAGATTATTTGTAATCGTAATCAATTAATAATAGTGTGAAACTGAAAATAATCGTAATTTAAAAAAAAAAAACAGTAATCTAATTACTTATCATAACGATTAATAATCATTACTTAACAGCTATGGTTTAGAGTATTGGCAATCTATTTAGGTATACCAATTGTATCCTTATATACTTTATGTTTTTAATTGGCAAAAAAGTCATTCAAAATCTTCAATTGGCCTACAATGGATTATTATTTGTGGTCGTATTGTATCTCAATACAAAATATATTACAAATTTAAACTGGGAGGCTACCGCGTAACACGATTCGAAAAAAACTTAAAATTCGTAAATCTTCTTTTTTAACATTCTGTATGAATCGAGATTTCTACTTATTTTTTTAACTTGTTGTAGTCACTTTTGTAACTACTTATTTTTCGGAATAATATAAGCAAATGAATAACTACTTATGTATAAACGTTTCGAAGCCAAGTTTGCAACCACTTATTATTTAGAATCTAATAACTAACTGAAGCAAATGCAAAATATGCGATTTGTCAAAAATCCTTTGAAAAGTATATGTGCAAAAAATCAGCCAAAAATGTGTATATTTGAAAAAGTTTTTTCTAACAAAACCCCTACTTTTGGGACTAATATGTACCAAAACGAAGGTTTTTGTTAGAAAAACGCTGAAAATTTTGAAACATACTTTTGAAAGGTATTTAGATATAATACTTAAAGCTGGACATCGGGGTCATCCTGTAAAGTTATGACGTCATGTAAATTTTTTAACAAATAGTGAGTTCTTCATAAAAAACGCTTTGATAAAATAACTGTTTTCGCACTAATATAACTCCTCTTCAATGATTCTTTCCACTGCGTATACATTTGATTAGCTCTACTAAATATTATCGATAGAGTTCGCAAAAACCGAAAAAATAAAAAATTTAATTTTATGCTTTGGGAATCAAGTATGTACCATACATTTTATTATTGCTCCTATACTTAGATTTCCACAGCAGGAAATCAGATTTTATGCATTTGCAAATTTTAATATTTAAAAAGCATCATGAAGATGCGTCAAACTTTAAAGTCGTTTCGAGGGAAAACTGTACCATAGATCGAAAAAGAAGTACACCATTCAAATCAGCATACCCAAAATATATAGAATTAATGGTCAGAACCTTATTAACTGTTATTATTTGCAAACTACATACTCGTATAAGCATGTATAAAATAACTTATACTTATACTTATATAACTTAAGTTATACAACTTAACTTATATAACTTATACTTTATATAACTATAACTTATATAAATAACTCACAATAATTAACTGTTTACTGCAAAATTACTGTTTTGGTAGACCTTTATTAGAATACTAAAATAACAGCATCAAACAACTGTTACAAAAATACAGTAATTGTCAACAGTTCTTTTTTAAATAACTGCCATAGTACACTCAAAAAAAAAAGTTTGTAAAGTCAGCAAAAAATTTTGCTGAGCCAGCAAAATTTTAGTCAGGAGGATGCTTGCAAAGAAGTTGCTAATGTCAGCAAAATCTTTTGCTGAAAATCAGCGAGTTAAAACAGTTAAGTGCTGAATAAGTATAACAAAAATTTTATCTGAAAACACGATTTTAGCAAAAAATTTTGCTAAAAAATAGTATACCTGATTTACAAGACGTTTTACTAACTTTTCTACTAACTTATTTTTTTGGGTGTAGTTGTTTTGTATTATTTCTTAAAATCACAACTGTAATTGCAGTCAAAAACAACTACTACTGATTACTACACAAACAACTGTCATTTTGTAACTGTAAAAATTTGTTGAGTCTATATGGCGCCCAACGTGGATGTAAATAGAGTATTAAATTTAATTACACTCGAAAAAATTTATTTATTTTAATACACTTTATTTGATTTTTCAATGTTGTTTAAATATTTTTTAAGGAATTACGCAACCAATAACTTGTTAAGAATGCTAGGTTCGACTCTCCACAAAATTGGTACACACAGAGAAATAAAGTGCCAACCGAATTGAAAAGTGTATTTTAATGATTACAACTTATAAATTCAATTAATACAATGATATTTACATTAGTTTTTTGAATATTTTGGCAGTTGCAACTAAAACTCAGTTAAATTAACCGAACTTTGTAGTGAAAACTAACGAATTTGAATAGCAGTAACCGAATTTCAGTTGTCAAATAGCTAAATTTTTCTCTGTGTGTTTCATACAGACTACTTGAATTTCCTAATAAAAATTCGAGTTATTTAAGATAACCATGAGCTTTTATTTATAACGATCCATCTATCCCTAAATGGGAACTTTCACTGTAATCTATTACTACTCATTTAAAACTTTTCCATACTCGTAAGTAATTTAGTATGTGAACAAATCAAAATAAAGAAAAAATAAAAATTTTAATGCATTTTTAATGCCGGCTTAGTGCTTGTATGCGTTTTTTCATTACATGCTTGTATTTACACTGCCTTGCATAACTATAATTACAAATGATTTTTGCTATTTTTTTTCTCTAATGTTACAAACACTTTTTTAAAACATTGTAACTGTACGAGTAACATTGTAGGAGTGTGATTACTGATCTCTTAGTAAGTAAAATTTAAGAGATTACTTAATTGATTTAAGAGAAAAATTGCGTAATAATATTTTGTTAGTGTTTCATAACTATAATTACATATAACGGTAAACAAAGAAGAATATCAAATAAAGAAAAATGAAAATATTATTTTGGTTTTTTTATGCAATTTTAATAAATTTGCAATAAAATTCCGAGTGGTTCATATCTAAGTGATTTTGATAGAGCAAAATTCAGCCTATATAAAAAATGGCTTAAATTTTCGGTAAATTGCTAGAAAAATAACCGTTCACATGTGGATGTCACAAATATTTTCAAATAATTCGAGTGCTTAGGGTAAAAATATAACAGGTGGCCCTAAAAAATCTTTCTGATCGGGACCGGCGTAAAGTAATCAACTGTGCCAACAACTCAATGAAGAAGAGTCTCAATCATGAATGGAATGGTCAATGTGTCCAAATCAACCATAAGTAGGCTCTTAAAGGATTACCAGCTGATGCCTGTGCCACACACAGAGAAAAATTAAGCTGTTTGCCAACTGAAATTCGAGTACTTCGACTCAAGTTCGATTATTACGAATTTAAGTCGGTTGGTACTACTGAATGTTAGTATTCAGAACAAAGTTTGGTGAATTCAACTGGATTTTAGTTGATATTCAGTTGATTCAGACATATAATGTAATTATATATCGTTGTACTAACTAAATTTATAAGTTGTTACCATTAAAATTCAGTTTTCAATTCGGTTGGCACTTTATTTCTCTGTGTGCAAGGATATTACACCACAACAAAACGGCTGGACTTGAATTCGCTAAAAGGAATTTACAAACCAACTTGAGAAAGGTAAACCAATAATCGCTATTGCTGGTAGAACTGCTTAAATGTACATTTCTTTTAAAGGTGGAAAAGTTCATTCGTGATGAACCAGGTGGCATTGACAGCTTCTGGAGAGACCTACGCGAGGAACCACGATATTTCGCAAAAAGAAATTTCTGAGGCGGATCCTTAATTGTTTGGGACGCTTTTTGTTTCGACGGCATGGTTGATTTGTCATTTCCAAGCACCAGAATGAATTCTTCTGATTACATAACAGTTCGGCCAACCAAACAGTTCGGCCAAAGAACTATATTTGGTCAGTTTTGTGGTATCTAGCGGCAATTATTCCAAATTTTGGTATTGTAAACATGTTTGTTGAGACGATTTAATTCGATTTTATGTATAAAATTTAATGAAAAAGCCTAAGTTTAGCTATAACGTCAAAAGTTTCGGAGGTCGAACAGTAAATTCATTGCATAACTCCAGACTTTTCTTTAAATTTTACACTCAAAATTGCATCTAATCAGCCCAATAAACATTTTTGCATTCGCCAAATTTGTCCATAATGCTTTAAAATACCGAATACAGACAAAATACATTTTCTGGCCGAACTGTTCGATCGGACACTACATTTCAGTATTAAAAGAGAAATTGGTGCCATTTATTGAAAATAACTACGAAGAAAAATTCCTTTTCTAACAAAAAATGCCTCAGACCATGTAAATCGTCAGACGATGGAATGGCTATCAACAAAAAATATAAGAGTATTGGAATGGGCTGCATGTTCTCCGGATCAAAACACCATTGAGAATATTTGGGGAGTATTAACCTGAAAACTGACAATATGAAAACGTTTTTCATCCTAAAAAAAAAGCAGTTATTGATGCGTGGAAGAACTTCAAATAAATCTGGTAGGCAGTATATTCTATAGCGAAAGAACTTGGAACAAATCTGGTACGCAGTATGTCTGATCGAATTTTCGAGTTGACTTTAAAAAGGAGGGTTTTCATCTAAAAAAAAGCAGTTATTGATGCGTGGAAGAACTTCAAATAAATCTGGTAGGCAGTATATTCTATAGCGAAAGAACTTGGAACAAATCTGGTACGCAGTATGTCTGATCGAATTTTCGAGTTGATTTTAAAAAGGAGGTTTTTCATCTAAAAAAAAGCAGTTATTGATGCGTATAAGCCCCTCAAATAAATCTGGTAGGCAGTATGTTCTATAACGAAAGAACTTGGAACAAATCTGGTACGCAGTATGTCTGATCGAATTTTCGAGTTGATTTTAAAAAGGAGATTTTTCATCTAAAAAAAAAGCAGTTATTGATGCGTGGAAGAACTTCAAATAAATCTGGTAGGCAGTATGTTCTATAGCGAAAGAACTTGGAACAAATCTGGTACGCAGTATGTCTGATCGAATTTTCGAGTTGATTTTAAAAAAGAGATCTCACGCATTATTAAAACTGCTGTTTTAAAAATATTTCTCTTTAATTTTTGTAAATTGTGATATATTAAGTTAAGTGTATTTATAGTTTTGAAACACTAATTGATTTTGTTATTCCTTTTTAATTAGTAAAATAAATTAATTTTTTTTTTTGTTAAATATTATTGATTTTCCGTTTGTTTTATATTTATGCCGGTTAAACTCTTCTACTTTTTTTTAAACTTACGAAATTTACTGAAATTTACTGAAATTAATGTGTAATTCTAGTTTTTCAGCGCAGTGTATTTGTTCTTGTTTCCGTTTATAACACGATAAAAAAACTAATATTTTTATTTTAATTGTTTTATGCAGTTAATATTTTGTATTTGTTTGTTTCCTTTTTAATAGAAGTTCCCCCATTATTATTATTATTATTAAAAACCACTTATAAAAAAATAAATAATTAAAAAATAGAGAGGATTATAGTTTTCATACCTTTTTATTTTATGCAATGCACGAATCCAAAACGACCGGTTTTTATTTCAGATGTACCTTTTCGATACAATCGTTGTTAGAGAACTAAATTTATAATTCCACTCAGTCTGTTGTACTAGATTCGGTTGCCGTTGCTGTAGCTGCTGTTGCTTATGACTGCTACTTGTTGGTTTTGTCGACTGTGTGACCATTGGGGTGTCCCGTTAATAAAAAAAAAATGGATTAATATTACCCAAACGATTTATATTTTTTAACAGTTGAATATGAGAAAAATAAGTAAAACAAAAAAAAAAAAAAAAAATTGGGGTGGATCTTTAGCTCGCTATCAGCGTTTAAAGTTAGCGGTAAAACAAAGTTTAAAATTTGCATTAAAATTTTGCGTAATGACTAGGATGTTGCAAAAAAATTATTTTAAATGTTTGATTAATTTTGGTTCACTAAAACTCCTTTTTTTTATAAAAAAAAACATGCATTGATATATATAATGTTTTTTTTTAAGATCGCATTCAAAAAAGTTTTACAGTATAATCTACTGAAAATTACAGTTAAAACAACGTTACTTTCAGTTAAAAAGGCGACAAAGTTAATTACTAACACAGAAAAAATTAAAAAACGGGTTCAATTAACAATTTTATTGAATCAATTAACATTTTAATTGATTTTGCACCTACCACTGAAATGATAGTATTAACTAAAAAAATTTGCAGACAGTTTATTAAAACTCTTTCAATTAAAATAACAATAATATCAATTAAAAGAGTTATTGTTTTTCTTTACAACCTCAATTAAAAAGTTTAGTTAAATTGATTAAAACTTTAATTGAAACTTGAGATGAAAACAATGGTAGTTTTAATTGAAAACTCGTATTTTTTATTTTGTTATATGCCCCCTCCCATTAAATAAAAAAAGAAATGTAGGTTTGCAAATTAAATTTACATTTTATTTATAATAAAATTAAAGCTTTTTAATATAAAAATGTATTATAAGAAAACAAATAAAAGTAAAGACAAAATTTTTGTTTTGCTTGTCTTGTCTTGAACTTTTTCTTGTAATTGAATTGCTTTCTTAAAAAAATCACACACGACTTTAAAATGATAGTTTAATGACACTTATACTTATTGAAAATTTAATTATTTACAAAAATAATAGTTTAATTGTCCTTTTTCGATAAGGTTTATTTAAATCCACATGTGCACTTTTATTACCACAGATAAAACACGAAACTAAATTAAGTTTTCGTGCGTACACGAATATCTCAACAAATAGAGTGTTGCAAACTCTAGTGAATTAACTACGATTTTGCGTGAATTTGAAATCGGTAAACTATTTGACTTATTAAAATTTAATCATTTACGATTTTTTTTTCCTTTTATTTACATATTAAATAATATATTGATATAATTAAACCTTTGTTTGATTATTTAATCTAAATAAAATAAAAAAAAAAATAGTTTGCCAAATTTTTAAAAATTTTGTTTACATGTTGTCAACACTGTATGGATACATTAGAAAATTCAATAAATTTTTTAATTGAATCAATTGAGAAAATTGTTTAAATTGCCATTGATATTCAAACAATCGATTTATTAGATATTTTTGGCACATAATTTTTTCTGTGTAGTTTTATCCTTCCGCTGTGTAGTTTTATCCTTACGCTTGAACAACGCTGGGAAATATTGCGACATTACTTTGAAAATCATGGTAATGTTGCAGAATGTGTGCGAAAATTGCGTACGGATTTTGAAAGAAGAGAAGCACCGTCAGCTCCGTATGTTTTTGTTGACAAAAATTGAAGAGGAGGATATTGGCAACATTTGGATATTATTTAATCTAAGTAAAATAAAAAAAAATAGTTTGCCAAATTTTTAAAAATTTTGTTTACATATTGTCAACACTGTATGGATATATTAGAAAAATCAATAAATTTTTTAATTGAATCAATTAAAAAAATTGTTTAAATTGCCATTGATATTCAAACAATCGATTAATTATATATTTTTGGCCCATAATTTTTCAACTGCATTGCAGTTCAAAACGATGTCTTCTGTTTTATACACAAACAACTGCCACAACTGTGACTAAATCACTGTAAAACTTTTTTGAGTGCATTCTTTTTAACCCTTTTTTTAAAAATGTTTGCATATCGTTCATTCTTTAACAGAACGTTCAGAAACGTTAGTTCTTTGATTTTGTTAAAACTGAAAACAGTCGGTTACTTCTGTTTTCAGTTCCTTAAAATTGCGTAAACTCGCGCTTTTATTCCCGTTTTTAATTTTTTAAAAACCAAAAAAAATTTTAAAAGTTGTTAACTTTGAAGAGCCATACTTTCCAAAGTAAATGGAGAATATATAAAAACCAAATAAAAGTTGGAATTGTCCAGTTTACAATTTGCAATAAACAACAACAAATTTCTCGCGAAAATGCAATTTTTTTGATTTAAATAATTTAAAAAAAAAATAGTTTCCTACATTTTTCCATATAAAAAGAATTTTTTTTAGTATTTTAAAGTTTTTTTTTAAAATAAACTTTAGTGATATCATAAAAATCATATCAGCGCTGAATTTTGAACAGCAATATCTTCTGAAGAATATTGACTATATCAATCATTTCCCAAACCGTCTGAGGGCTATTGTTGCGTACTTCACGATTTAAATACAAAAATAACGTTTCTTTTTCAAAAATACATTTTAAATTAAAAAATTACATTTGCGTTTAAAAAGCATTTTAGAAAAAGTTCAAAATTTATTCAATTTGCATTATGAATGCATTTTGGCAAAAAAAAGTGATTGTCTTTTAATTAAATTCAATTAATTCTTAAATTAGAAGCTTTCATATGCTTTTTAAATCTCTGAAATAATCCACCTACTTTAGGAAATATGACTTTTCAAAATTAATTTTAAAATGTTTTTGATTTTTAAAAACTGAAAAACTGCAATAAAAAGCGGCTTTACAAATTTTGCCGAAACTGAAAGTGGTAGTGGCTAATGGACATCTAGAGATTACGTGTACCAGACATAAATTACTTTAAATTATCCCCGGTCAGATTTTGTCCAATCTCAGAAATCGTACTTTTATTCTGAGACATATGATCCATATGAAAGTGTTTTTGATGGATGATCCGAATTTAAATTGCATCGATGTTGTTAAATTCCTTGTGATGACAATGAATTCAATGTATTCACTCCAGCTACGTTGACAAGTGACTTTATATTTGAAGTCGGAAATTGGTGGAACGTATTACATGCTCGTCAACGCGTTACTTTTAAGGCTCAAAAAGTTCCAAGTTTTCATCTTGAAAACATGATGGTGGATTAAATGTACTCCATCAAGATTTTTTAAATGCGTTTGTTATACCAAGCTCGCCGGTACGCAGCGTTTGATACACTCAGAAAAGTTTGACAGTAGAATCCATTGAAAATTACCGTTAAAAACCCGTAAATTCAGTTAAACATATGGTATGGTAAGGAATTTCATGCAACTAAAAAACGAAAATAGGCGTTTATAATATGCAGCAAACAATCCAAAATATGCATTTAAAATATGCATTTAAATCGAAATATGTACAAAAAACCAAACTATGTACTAAAATTAAAAAAAAAAAAATCGATTTATTACTCGAGCTTGAGCTTTAAAAAAATAAATCCAATATAAATGTCCATCAAATGATATGTTCAAGGTTGCAAACGTTTTCTTTTGTTTATTTTTAATTAAAACTTAATTTTAATTTTACAAAATATGCAATTAAATTGAAAATATGCAAAATATATAACAATAAATGGCAAAATACGTAATAAAATATACATTTATAGCAAAATAGGCATTTATTACAAAATATGCAACAACAAATAGATCGATGCCATTTTGCTGCATATTCTTTGATTCGAAAAAGTATTTGGATAAAATCAATTTTGGGCTACTGACTAAAAACATGCATTTGCATGAAATTCCTTGCACTAGTAAGTCCCGTAGAAATAATACAAAATTTTGTGATTTTTAACTATTAAAAAGCTACTAACAAATACAGTAAAAATAACTATGTCGTAACAATAGCTGACAATTTACTACACAAATTTTGAAAAAATTGGTAAAAACGACTGTTTTTTTTTTTTTCAAACCTACACTTATATTAAAATCTTCAGTCGCTGGTATGGAATTAAAGATCTCCTCCATAAATTGGTTGATTTATTTTTCCCGTATTCAGCCGATTAAGGTTTAATTTTCTTTAGAAATCAATATAAACAGCAAAAGTGTATTATAAAAAAATAAAGAAATGGTTTATTAAAAAAACAAAAAAATCGTTATGCGATAGAATGATACAGTATCAAATAATATTCCTCAAATTATAATTTAAAATTCGGATTAACACGACAACCCTGGTGGCAATTTCATTATTGACTCTTTGTACTTAAAGGGTGCCACCGCACACCAATTGATCGCCCTGAACCGCGCACTCGGGGGTTTTTAAAGTCGCTGATCAAGAATCCATCATCAGAATTGCGGAATTCAAAATGACAGTTCCAATATGGCGTCATCCAAAAACTTCTAAAGTATTTTCGTGTACCTATTATACAAAATAAATGAACTAAAACAAACATTTTTCAAATTTTCACAAATATTTTTATTGAAATTGAAAATTATAGGTTATGCACGAATTTATTTGAAAAAATACACACTAATATTATAAAATTGCTTTAAAGAAGAATTACATAAAAAAAATTTCATTATCATCAATGTCATAAGCATCTACATCTGTGTCTGACTCAGAGGCAGAGCTAATATCAGTACTGTCCTGCTCCTCTTTTTTATCAACAGATGGAGACGACAATAAATTAATAGCATCTGCTGATAAAGATTTTAGCTGTTTAGCTTGTAGTTTTCTACAACTAGAAATGTATGGGTCAGAATCTACTAAAAATCTTTTGAACACATCCTCCATTGTTTTTTGACGATAGTTTTTTCTAGCAAA
Organism: Delia radicum; assembly: GCA_021234595.1. NCBI lineage: Eukaryota > Metazoa > Arthropoda > Insecta > Diptera > Anthomyiidae > Delia > Delia radicum. The sequence continues at coordinate 181,752,819 of CM037855.1, read as the reverse complement.
ACTCAGGCGGTAGATCGAATAAAATTTATTGCAGGCCTCTTGTGCATCTTCTGACATTTGACCGATAGGTAAAACTGAATCTTCAATGATTTCTGGATCATGAATTAGTAGCTTATGCACTAAAGTTGGCATGTAATACCAATCATACTTTTCTACAATCATTCTAGCTAACTTCACAGCATACTGTCTAAAATTGTCCAAATTAACATCATGTCCACTTGATATGGCTTGCAGTATAATGTAAAAGCGATATATTATATCCTGATCAATTCCAGTTATTATTGCAGATTGTTCGTATTTTTCAAAAAAATGACGAGCCGTATTACCATCGTTCGATGTTCCACTTCCAGCTTTCGGTTTGTCAACATTTAAGCCCATTTCTTTTTTAAAAGCAGCTTGTAATATTTTTTTTCTGTTTTGAACTGACTCTTTTTCCTTTTCTGTACGTGCCTACCATTTTTCGATTTTTAATTTGTATTACAAATGTAAATTGTATTCAAAACACCTAATCCAACAATGTAGAGATGATAGGCCAACTTTTAAGTGATCTGAAACAATTTTTTTGTCAAGCATTGAATTTTTATCGTTGAAATCTTTTGATGTACAATTGCACAGATAACAACGCATCGCAGATGTTGTATCTGTTAATGAGTTGCATACTTTCGTATCTATCTTTGTCAAGGACAAATCATATTTAACACACACGATGTTGCCTTCAACAGTAGTTTAAAACGGATTCAGATCATGTATCTGGATTTCTATGTCATTAGTTGTTTTTTTTCGTTAAGTCAGCTGATTCTTTTGCACATTGCATTTTAATTGGCCGACAAAATCTTGGTGATGATGGCCTTGGATTTTTCCAGACTATTGTAGTTTTTTAGTCGTAGAGTCTCTGTGTACAAGTTGCAATGGGACGAGAGAGGTGAAAAAAATACTTTCGTCACTAATATCGTCTTCATGAAGCTTGTGCTTATATTCACTGTGTCCCGAACTACCATCACATCCCCATTTAACTATTAAGGTTAAATTTTCTTGTTGTTTTCCAGATAAACATTTCAAAACTTCTACTTGATGAAGAATAACCCGGTCAATCGTATGATTTAATAGAGATTGCAATTTAACTGCTGCTTCATTTTTAGTGAAAGACAAACCTAAGGCTGGATAACATTGTAATTTTGCTTTCTGTAGCTTTTTGTATGAATCATAATTGATTGTTTCTGCACATGAGCATTTCGCAGCAGCTGATATTTACTTTGAGATAATCCAAGTTTAATAAACAATGATAGTGCTTCATTATTAGTGAAAAGTGTATTTTTATTATCAGACTCCAATGATTTTCTGTATTTCGAAGCTTTTGTAGGACTCCCTTCGGAAATATCACGCACAACTTTTGCAAAATCAGTAATAACTTCAGCTCGCAATTTACTTGTTGCAGAGTATAGGAGAGCTTCTGTTGACACATTCGCTCGCAATTCTTCTGTTTTCCTGCGTTTACTCCGTTCAGAAGATTCTGAGAAACTGAATTCTCGCCGACCTGCATTGCAATTTTTTCCAACATTTTATTTTAACTCTTTTTTCAGTTCAATGGATTTTTGTAACCAATCATGATTTGTTTTCAAAAATTTTTCTTCTATTCTTTTACTTGAATCCCATCTTGATTTTATTTTATGCAGTTGATCTGATATTTGCTTTTTTTCATCAACTGATAAATGATAATTTGAATTTTCACTTTCGAATAAAAGTGTTGCTACCTTAGCATAAATTTCTTGCATATCATCCTTTAGAATTTTTTTTATTTCTTGGAATAATTTCAGCCTTGTTAGGTCACCTTCCATCTTATTACTGAAACCTGCAAAATAAATACATATTTTTTATTATCCTTAAATTACGTTGATAAATTAAACAAAAATTGCCATACTATGTATTGTACTGGAAAATTCTATTCCACAAAAAGTTGTATAAAAACTAAAGTAGCAGAAGGTAGCAGCTAAATCTTGTTTTATTCAGTAACTAATACTTTTTTGAGTAACCTCTAATAGGTTTTAAGGCAGCATACGATAGCGTTTTATTACTATATGGTTTGTAAACTCAAATTTTATATAAAAAAACACAAAAAATATACCCTCAAATTTCTACTGCTAAAAATTTTTTGTTACGGTATTGAAATTTACTAAAATTTTAACGTATTTTACTAACGTGTAGACGTAGATTCCATTTGGTTTTGTTAGATTTCCTTTACTCCCAAAACTTTTACACGTGTATAACTTTACCTGTGTTTCTACAGTAATATGATGTTTGGATGAAGGCCACTTTGCGACTGAAAGAAAAGAGGAGACTTAAGGTATAGGACGTTACTATGAGCGGATTTCACTTCTTAGAGGATCACTTTAGCCAACTCAACGATGGAAAAACTCTATCAAGAAACTTTTTTTTCGAATTTTGGCCGCACAATGCGGTCTTTGGCCGCACAGTGCACCGTGAGAAGTAAATTTGTATTTTTCTTTCACACACGAATAAATTATTTAGCCCCTAACGTAGCCGGATTTAAAAAATTTAAATTTTGCATTAAAATAGTACGAGGGTAAACTCAAAAATTAAAAAAAATCGTTGGTTTTTACTTTTCCAAAAAGAACGAGGCAAAATTTAAAAATTTCGCTGCGTTAGGTACTAAATTTCTTAGTACTCTACAAAACAAACAAAAAAAAAATGCGATTGAAATTGATTCATCCGTTAAGGATGTAACAATTTCAATTGCGTTTAGAGAAAGAGGCATTTAAAAAAAAAAATCGCACATGTAAAACATAGAGCAAGGAGTTATTTTAACAAGCTGTAACATTTTTATTTCTTCGAATTTTTCTCAAAATTTTTCACAGTTTGTATAAAAAAGGTCAAGCTATCGAAATGTGAACTAAAAAAAAATCACAAAATAAAAAAAAAATCTAGAGATCGTTTGAGTGCTAGTACTTCAATCAACGCACAACAATGTAATTTATCGGGACACCCTAGTAAGCATGCATAGCTTTGGGTTATCTAAAATTCGCACAAAATAATCTTTATTTCTATACTAAATTTTTTGAAGTGTTTTGATATACTTTTGATATATAGTATATACTTATACTATATATATATATATATATACGTATACTTATGTATTTATTTGTTGATCATAAAACGATTTACACCTTCTTTATATAATATAATAATAATATTATGTTTAATTTGGGGAGAATAAAACTTGTAATCAAAGTATCTCAACTGATACACACCAGTGTTGCCATTTAGCATAATTTCTAGTACTTTTTTGTGAGTTAGCATCCAAAAAGTGCTAGATGCTGTTTAGCACTTTTTACTAAATAATTGAATTTTTTGGCACTTTTTTCATTCATAAATATTTAATACATATTTTAAATTCAATTCAGCATAAAATACGCTCTACGTAAATAATATATGATTTTAAACGTTACAAACGTTTGCTATACAAAAGTTTTTTCGTTAAGTTTTGAAGCAACTTTTATATGATTTTAACTCTTAATAAGTTTATTTTATTTATTTTTCTCTTTATAGATCTCATTAATATAGCCCTGTGTCTTAATCACCGGAATTATTTTTGGATTTATGTATTTTATTTCGTTTAAAATCTATAACATGACGTTTAATTTGATATAAATCTTATTTTTATCTTAATCTGAATGAAAAATTAAAATTGCAAAACAGGAAATCCATTGAGCTTAATTTTATTACAGATTTTTTTTTTTACAGCACTTGCATTTTTGAAAATTTTTTATTTAATTTATATAATTTTTGTCAAATTAATAAGCCGATAATTCATCCGATTAAAAAACAGGGCTAATATTTAAAATTAATCTTTTAATAATTAAAAGTGGTATTTATTCGAACTTTCGGTTTTAATTAAACAAAATAAAAATGCTTGAGCCCGAAGCCAGTTGTAGTTAATATAAAAATTAATATATTTCTCAATATTTCGATATTCGTCGAATGTCATCCTCAGGAGAAGTATATTTAATGTTTACATAAAAACACAGCTTAGAACCCAGCAAACAATCCGGTCCGTTTATGTGCCGTTTTCGGTACAGCATATACGGATCCGAAGTCCGTTTCCGTACCGTTTTCCGGATCAGTATACGGACCGGAAAACGGAATAAAAGGAACATCGAATACGGATTCGAAACAGTATAAAGCACGCTAAAACGGACCGTTTTCGTACCGTCATGCTGTATATAAAACGGAGTGTACGAATTGAGTGCACGTTCAAAACGTACCGTAAACTGTCCGTCATTTATTTTAAAAACGGAGTGGACTCCGTTTTTAATATACCGTATACGGTCCGAATATGGTCCGTATTCGTACCATTTTTTTTTAAATGGTCCATTTTTATTTTTTTATCTAAATGATTTCTCCCTTTTTTAATTTTAAACAAAAGTTTGGTTTTATTTTTAAACTTTTTCATTTATAAAGATATTAACAAAAATGGATTAACAATTACATTAAAAATAAACTAGAAAAACAAGATATGTATGAATTAAAAATAAGAAAAAAATTAAATTATATTATATTATATATTATTCCGTGGTTATTTCTATTTCTATTTTATTATATTATTTTATTAATATTTAATTTTATTAATAAACTAGCTGACCCGACAAACGTTGTTTTGCCTTCAAATTTTGTTTGTGTATTAGGTTGGATTAAAACCCATCCTCATTGGATGTGCTACACGTATTCAGCCATTTTTTATTTTTTGTATCCGTATCCAAGCAATGCTGTGTAACGAAGCAAAATTTTTCGCACAATTTATAGGAAAATGACTAATGTTCAGAAAAATCACCACATCTCGACCAAACGAAAATATTTTTAAACATTTTTGTTTTTAAAACCATCCTCATTGCATGACAATCAAAATGTACACTTCTTTTTATATATAAAGATTTTGATATTCACACAATTTATATGAAAATGACTAATGTTCAGAAAAATCACCACATCTCGACCAAACGAAAATATTTTTAAATATTTTTTTTTTTTAACCATCCTCATTGCATGTTCTACAAAACTTATTCAGCCATTTTTTATTTTATGCAGCCGTTCTCGAGTTATGGAGTGACAATCAAAATGTACACTTCTTTTTATATATATAGATAAAACTGTTTGATTTTTTTAAACAAAACACACTCCGGTAATACCGGAAGAAAAACGATAACGGTTGTAACGGAGTTTTAACTGATGAAAATCGGTGTAGTCCGGTTAAACGGCACCGAAACGGATACAGCAAAACGGAGTTAAAACGGATAATTTTCGAAAATTTGAGTAATCCAATTTTACTGTACGTTAATGGTCCGTTTTCGTACAAGCTTCGACGGATACGTCAATTCCGGTCCGTTTTCGTACCGTCAATGCCGGATTCATGAATCCGTTTGTAACGGACAGTCCGTAAAGTTGTTTCTTGGGAACTATCGTTGTTCGTTTTTTGTCACCATCTGATATTTTGTCAGCATCTGATATTGCACTCAGTGCATTAAAAGCTGGTGACAAAAAACGAACAACTATAGTTCTAAGCTGTATTTTTATGTAAACATTAAATATACTTCTCTTGAGGATGACATTCGACGAATGACGAAATATTGAGAAAGAAATTAATTTCTAAATTAACTACAACTGGCCTCGAGCTCGAGCATTTTTATTTTGTTTAACTAATATTTTTGTTTACCAAAATAAAACTAATACATACATAAAATATCGTTCAAAAAATTTTGAAGCGTTCTTAGAAAATTTAAAAACAGAAATATTTTTACTTATATGTATGTAATTTTGCCACAGGGTTTAATTCCTATAAAGTCCTTCTTAAAACCTTGTCCATTAACACGTAAGGTACGCTGAATTACAAAAAAAGATTTTTTCATTTGTAATTTTTGAAACAAAGCGCTTTTTATATTTAAAATTGTCGAAATTTAACTGCAAAATCATGAAATTATTTTTAAAATTATCTTTCATTTGAGTATTATAATGGGATTTTAAATTTTAATACAAAAATGAGTTCACTGGAATGTTTAGTTTACGCATAATAATTAAATTGAAGAGCTTATTGTAATAACTTGATAAGCCACATTTACTGTTTTATGGATTTTCACTGTTTTCTATACATCTATTGATTAATATTTAATAGAAATCTTGTTTAAACACTTATTGCCACTACCTAGAGTATAAAGGTCCTGCAAAAGCCATATTGTTTGCATTTTTTTAACCATTAAAAGGCGAAAAAAAAATAAAAAATAAAATGGGGCTTATGAAGTTTTTGCAATAAGCCCTTCTATTTAAAATTTTTGGACATGCATTCAATTTATAAGGATAAAACTAAAAAGTAAAATTTTCAAATTATTTACTCAAATTAAAGATATTTTTGTGTAGATTTATATTCGAAAAATTAAGCAACATATTCGCAAAAATGGGGGGATAATATAAATAAAGGGTCCGCCATCTAACTTTTTTTTTCAACTAGGGCTTATTTCGTGAATGGTAACACTTAGCTCATGTCTGATTTGACAGATAATTAGTTCTATCCTTCCGCTGAACGAATATGGTTGTGTATACGCTTGAACAACGCTGGGAAATATTGCGACATTACTTTGAAAATCATGGTAATGTTGCAGAATGTGTGCGAAATTCACCGTCGTTCTCAACAATTGAACATTTCGGAGACATCATTGAGACGAATTTTGCATAAAGACCTTGGTATGACGCCATACAAAGTCCAATTGGTTCAGGAGTTGAAGCCAACTGACCATCCAATGCGTTTTAGCTTCGATAAGTGGGCCTGCGATCGACTTACAGAAGATGCCGATTTTGCCAAAAAAAATCAAAAAATTGGACCGATCGTGTAGGCTACTGCATGGCCAGCCGAGGCAGCCATTTGAATGAAATTATTTTCCATTATTAACCGGAAGGATTGTACTTTCAAATAAATTTGAGAAAATATTCAGTAGTTTTTTTTATAGCATTTCAATAAAAAAAAAAGTTATTTGGCGGACCCTTTATATGAGTCGCGATATTTCAAAAACTGCAAAATGAGAAAAAAAGTTTTGCCAGACTTGGATTCGGCGTAAATAGATTTAGTAAAAAAGATCTGTTCAAAGCGAGTTTTTTGGCCGTCGAGTAGTGTAATTTTTATATAAATAAAAAAAAAAACTATAAAAAAAATCTAGCATTTTTTAAACACTTTATTTTTAAAATCTAGCCGTTTCTAGCATTTTTTTTTTACAATCTAGCATCCAAACACTTTCAGAATATGGCAACAATGCTACACACCGACTTTTAAGAAATTCATATGAGGCAATTTAAACAAAGAATTTTTTACTTGACTTTAAAGTCATGACTTTTTGGTTTGTTGTGGAACGGGGTGCAATAGCAAGCGGGGTAGAAAAAAGCCACGTTTTGAGACGATTTCTTTTACATGATTTTATTGTATGCAATTCTTGTTTGAGGGCTAACGGGGCACTGTGGGTACAAGTGATGTCACTTTGACATCACTTGTACCATCATTTTGCGATTGATTGAAATTAAGAAATCAAGTTTTTTTAATTAAATTTGGTATCGGGTAAAAATAGATAAAATTCTGCATAAGCAATTGTCAAAGTCAATCAACTAAGTTGTATGCTTTTTTGAAGTGAGCTGTCAAAGTTAGATCATTTTTGCTGTTTTTGCAAAAAATTCTTTGCGATTCGATTAAATCCTTCAAAAGTAAAACTTTTATGATGGAACCTTCAACTTCCGGTATTTTAGTATATAGTAAATAATATTTTGTTTAAAAAAAAAGAATATGTGTAAATATTTTTAATATTTTTTTTTTTAATGACCAAATTTTGGATATTTCCCCATTTAATGGGCTGCAGTTATTAAGTTAGTTATACACTCAAAAAAAAAAGTTTGTAAAGTCAGCAAAAAATTTTGCTGAGTCAGCAAAATTTAAGTCAGGAGGGTGCTAGCAAAAAAATTGGTAATGTCAGCAAAAGCTTTTGCTGAAAATCAGCGAGCTGATTTTTAGCAACAAAATTAGTAGATTCAGCAAAAGTTTTGCTAACACTTAGTAGATTAGAAATAAAAAGGCCTTGGTAAAAATTATTAAATTTTTTGCTGAATTTTAGTAGACTGGAAAAAACGCAAAAAAATTGTAAAAAAATTGTAATTTAGTTAATATATTTGCTGAAAATCATAAAACATATTTTTGTGATTCTTTTAAAAATAATTTACAATAATTACGAAATATAAAAATTTTCATTTTCCCACATTGACGACATGAATTAATTTAATATCTGAAAATATATAGAAATAAATATATATAACATAACAAAAATTTTCTTTCAACTACTTACATCAATCGTTGTCTAAATGATGCTTTCTTTTAAAGAACGCAACTGCCGAAGATAATTATAGAAACGAAAAAAATAAACAAAAACAAACGAAACGAAAAAAACAACCCTTTTTTTTTGCAATAAGAAAAAGGAACCATACAAATCTACCTAAGATGTGTGTCTTTCGCTTTACTCTGTCTACATGTCTGTATATGTTTGTTTGCAATTTAACCACACTAGATTATTAATCTATAAACATTGAGTTTAAATAAATAAATATTTTATTTTGTCTTTTATTTAATTAATAGACAATTATTTTCACAAGCCGGTGACAACGCAAAATTTAAGTTGTTTTAATCCTCAATTTTGTTTTATGTATGAAAAACAGATACAAAAATCTTCCATGGTTGATTTTTTTATATGTCTTATTAGAGTTGCACTTTTTAGTATCATTTTCCTCTTCTCTACTACATCTTGACATGCCGCGACATCTGCTTCATTCTGCGTATATATTTCAATTTCGTTGTCGTCCACACTATTAATGTGCTTATCAGCACAATTTTTTTTAGCAAAATTAATTAGTAAAACATTAGTATATTAGTAAAGCATTAGTATAAAACAGTTAAGTGCTGAATAAGTTTAACAAAAATTTCAGTGCTGAATAAGTTTAACAAAAGTTTTATACTAATGCTTTAGTATATTAGTAAAGCATTAGTATAAAACAGTTAAGTGCTGAATAAGTTTAACAAAAATTTTAGCTGAAAACACGATTTTAGCAAAAAAAATTGCTAAAAAATAGTATACCTGATTTACAAGACGTTTTACTAACTTTTGTACTAACTTATTTTTTTGAGTTTAGTTGGATTTAGTTTGTGGATTTTAAAATTTTCAATACAAAAATTAAAACATTTTTGAACAATCTTCTCAACAAACAACGTTTGTTGGGATATACAACAAATTGTAATACAAATTGTAATACAATAAACACACATGCATGTACTGACATACACAGTATATCGACATGTAAAATTGTTATTTTTCAAATATGTAGTTTGATTTAATAATTGGAGTTACCAGATCAGGCAGTTTATATACTAAGGCAGACAAAAAGATTCTCATAGAGTTTATTCTGTCTATTGTATGTAATCAGGGCTGTCAGATATGGCGATTTCTCGCCAAACATGGAGATTTTGAAACGTGTTTGGCGTCGAGATTTTCCATATGGCAACATGGCGGTTTTTTTTTTGGCGATTTATGATGTAACTGGCGATTTTCTTGGCTATTTTTACCATTTATATTATTTCAGTGATATTTTAAATAGTTTGTCTTTTTTTGTTATCATTACTAATTAAAAAAGAAAAATAGCCGTGTAACCTTATTTGCATGATTTTTGTGTTGTTATTATTTTAAGTAAATTTAGTATTTAGTGTCAAAACGACATCAAAAGTCATGTCATGTCGTATGACATATGAACTTCCGTTCATAAATTGGAATAGTTATTTTAATAACGAAATTCCAACAAATTTACTTGATTTTTTGCCAAAAGTGTTTGATTATCATGATTCAGCAGGTACGTACCATTTTAAAGAATTATCTTTGGCCGTTCTTAATATGTTGGTTGTTCCAACCAGTAATGCCTGCGTTGAAAGGGTATTTTCCATAATGAATTATACCAAAACACGATTAAGAAATAAAATTCAATATGAGCTTTTAGGCGCTCTATTGAGAATAATAAATCACATGAACGTTAACAAATTGTGAAATGATAAAAAAATTCAATTCAAATAATATGTATAAAAGTCAAGACACAAGTAATGAAATCGATGAGGCTGAAGTTTACGATCTTATTTACTTATTTACTTATGTACTTAATTTTACTCTTTTTAACAGATCATATGATCTCCATTTTTATGTAATTTAAAAATATATAACACTAACTCTCTTTTTACAAAGTTTTAAAATTCTTTTAACAGTAAAAAAGACAATATATATATATATATACACATATATATATGTCAATGCGTATATATTTTGCTACATTAGAATAAGTATGCAAGGTTCGCTATATTTATTAATTAAATAAAAAAAATTAACAAAAACTAAACTAAATTCACTTTTTTATCAGTTTTTTTTATCAGTTTTTGGCGATTTTTGACTTAAATATTATACCAGCTTTTTTTGTGTAAACAAAATTTTAAATAAAAAAATTAACCAAAAGTAAGCAAATTTGACTTTTGGCGATTTTTGGGACTTTTGGCGATTTTTGACATCTGGTTTGGCGATGGAGCTCAAAAAAATCTGACAACCCTGTATGTAATGTCTCGGTTTGAGTTAAGCCAATTATCTATAGGCTGAATTAGTTTGTACGTTACGTTCCGTGACGAATCAGCTGATTTGTTTTTGATGTATGAAAATGAGTGTGTGTGGTTAGTTTGTCTGAACAGTAACGTTGCGTGCCGGACGAACCTGCTAAAAACAGAATTTTCTCTACTACGTTAAGTGACAGCAAAAAACTGTTGATTGCTATCACATAAAAAAACTAAACAACTAATACAAAAACATTTTTTTTTTTGTTTTTATAAGCTAAATTGTACAAAGTAACATAAAAAAAAGTTTTTTGACACATTATTATTATAATATTACAACTACACAAACAAAATTACTATAGTCGTTTAGACAAAGCGGCAAGACTAATGGAGCCTTATTTCTATTGCAGACAACTGAAGATTTGGATGTCATTTATTGATCAAAACCGTTAATTGCATTTGTGGTGTTTAAATATTGTCTTTTTTATATTTTTGGTAGTCTAGTTATTTTATTTGCTGATGCATTGTGTTTTTTTTTTTTTTTTTTGTGTGACACTTTTCTATCGATATTACCATGGGAGGTGCTCATCTGAGATAAATGAACTTATTGCTCGAGCCCGAGTTTTTATTCGTAATACTCGCTTTTCTAGTAAAGCACATCCGTTTGTAGTTGATTGTCCTGTGTTTCGCTAAACGTATTACAAAGAAAATTCGTTTTTTAGTCGAACGATTCGTATGTGGAACAAACTTCCCGCAGAAGTCTACCCTGTTACTTACAATTTAGAAAAATTTAAATCAAATATCCACAAACACTACTCCCTCTTTGCTCCCTCCCATACCCTATTTTCCTGATCAATACAATGCACTGCATGATTAGGGGGCATCCCCTGAGTATTGGTTAAATTAAAAAAACAAAAAAAAAAAAAAAAAAAATGTACACAAAATGTTGTAATGCACAATTTACAGTAGGTTAAAAATGTTCTTAATACATTTTTTGTCAGATGAAATTTTAGGGGTAAAACTGATTAAAAGCGTTAATTTTTGTCATATTTTTTTATAAAAATTTTAACTTTTGTTTAGATTGTTGGTAAAATTTAAGTCACTTAACTAAGCTGTTGAAATAAAATTTCAGATTTTTACTATAAAAAACCGCAAAATTATAACGAAGTTAGTTTATTTTAAAATTTGTATTCAAAGAATTTGAAATAAAAACTAAAAAATTTAGCAGATTTTAGGAAAAATAATTTTTAGAGGGATTTTTTGTAATATAGTACATCTAAGGGGTTTTTTTTTGACAATTAAGGGGGATTTATAAAAATATACTTCGCAACACTGCAAGAATCAAAATTTTTAAAAATTATAGTGAGCACTTTGATCGTAAATGCAGCCAGGAATCGTGCAATGCAGATATTTTCAATAGGTTTCTTCCAAGTTCTGACCCAGAATGAGCAAAAAATATGAGCAGAAAAAATATATACGCATGGGTTCTACAAGTGAAACTTCCGCTCAATTTGTGTTCCCAATTCCACATAAGTGATTTGAAAAGAAAAATTTCATTTTCATTTTGTTTCTAGTGGAATTACAGTGATTTGATGTGTTCTATAAAACAATTTCACTACAAAAAAAGTAATTGTAAAACGGTATTAGTTAACTGAGTGAAAAACCAAACTTTTTAGAAAATAAAATTATTTTGAATATTAAACGTAAAAAAAAAAATCAAACAATGTAAGTAAATGTGATATGTTGTTAATATACGTTTATTTAACTGAAAAAGTGTTGTATTTTTTACGGGAAAATACATGAATCCGGAACAAGAGGCCCCATTTTTAACATTCATGGAAAAAAAATCTGGTTTGGCCAAAGGTTTTTAGAGGGGCGACAAAACAGTTGAAGACCAGTTGTGGAAGGACTTAGCAAGTACATTAAACAGCTTAGGACCTCCAGAAAACGATGCAACTGGTTGGAAAAAGGCTTGGACTGATTGGAAGGCTACCATTCGTAAAAAATTGGCCGAAAATAGAGCAGAGGTAACGGCAACAGGTGGATTCAGTTGTCAAACTTTCTGGCCTTTATACAGCAGTCGAAGGTGTTCCAGCTGCTAAATCATTCGGGACGACTAGCAAAGGGTAAACAACCACAAATTAAATAAAAATTAAATAAAAATGACGAAGGTACTGAAAATATAGAAAATAAGGAACCGCAACCGATGATTTCCCTTTTTGATTATTGATGTGTCCAATTGCAAAATAATTGGAATGCTTGTCTTTTTAGCCATTGGTGATATTTATTTTAAAACCATCATAATGCATACTTATTTAATCTAAAATACGCAATAAAACTATTTTTTTTATTAATTTTAAACACTTGCGACTCAGTTTTAATTATTGTCTTACGATTTTTCTGGTAGTTCCAAAGGTTTTGAACAGTCACGAAGCCTTTTTCTATTTAAATGTTCCGTTCTTTGTTTTTCTTTTTTAATTAAATACTAGGAAATCACAATTGCGAAACTCATTTTATATTATTTTAAAAATAAGTATTTTTTTGTTTAATTTTTATTTTGTTAAAAAATGCACTCTTCACAGAAAAAATTATGGGCCAAAAATATCTAATTAATCGATTGTTTGAATATCAATGGCAATTTAAACAATTTTTTTAATTAATTCAATTAAAAAATTTATTGAATTTTCTAATATATCCATACAGTGTTGACAACATGTAAACAAAATTTTTCAAGATTTGGCAAACTATTTTTTTTTTTATTTTATTTAGATTAAATAATCAAACAAAGGTTTAATTATATCAATATATTATTTAATATGTAAATAAAAAGAAAAAAAAATCGTAAATGATTAACTTTTAATAAGTTGAATAGTTTACCGATTTCAAATACACGCAAAATCGTAGTTATTTCACTAGAGTTTGCAACACTCTTTTTGTTGAGATATTCGTGTACGCACGAAAACTTAATTTAGTTTCGTGTTTTATCTGTGGTAATAAAAGTGCAAATGTGAATTTAAATAAACCTTATCGAAAAAGGACAATTAAACTTTTAACTTTGTAAATAATTAAATTTTCAATAAGTATAAGTGTCATTAAACTATCATTTTAAAGTTGTGTGTGATTTTTTTAAGAAAGCAATTCAATTAGAAGAAAAAGTTCAAGACAAGACAAGCAAAACAAAAATTTTGTCTTTACTTTTATTTGTTTTCTTATAATACTTTTTTATATTAAAAAGCTTTAATTTTATTATAAATAAAATGTCAATTTAATTTACAAACCTACATTTCTTTTTTTATTTAATGGGGGGCATATAACAAAAATAAAAAAATACGAGTTTTCAATTAAAACTACCATTGTTTTCTTCTCAAGTTTCAATTAAAGTTTTAATCAATTTAACTAAACTTTTTAATTGAGGTTGTAAAGAAAAACAATAACTCTTTTAATTGATATTATTATTATTTTAATTGAAAGAGTTTTAATAAACTGTCTGCAAATTTTTTTAGTTAATACTATCATTTCAGTCGTAGGTGCAAAATCAATTAAAATATTAATTGATTCAATAAAATTTTTAATTGAAACCCGTTTTTAGTTTTTTCTGTGTTCTTTATTGCAATTTCATTTACTTTAAAGTGATAATTTGGTTTTTTTCCCGATTTTTTATGTTGTTGCTAAGAGCAAAATGAAAATGAAATCGTCGTGAAAAAACGATTCACTCGTTTTTCAGAACACAGCGGAATTGATAATGTGGAATTAAAAACGATTCCACTTTCACTTCGTAGTGGAATATAGAACCCAGGCCATAATTTACCAACTTCGGAATTAGATTTACATATTAGTTTTGCCAAATATTTCTGATGAAAATTATGATGAAGATTATGATAATAAAGAATGTGCTGATATGATAAAGAAGATGATAGTAGCGATAGAGATAGCAATGATAATAGTGATGTTGAATATTATGATAATAAAGATTAAGGTAATGAAGATTATGTCAATTGGAATATTCATGATTAATTTAATAATGCAGAATACCACAATTATTTTATTATTTTTTATATTTTTATTATATTTTCTAAAGTGCTCTTTTTATTAATTTATGATTCAACAATAAAAAATTATAATATTCTCTTACCTAACTCTTTTAGATAAATTTTTACATTTATAGGATTTAGTGAAAACCAAAAAATTGGATTTTAAGTAATATTTATACCAATACACAGAAAAAACTAAAAACGGGTTTCAATTAAAAATTTTATTGAATCAATTAATATTTTAATTGATTTTGCACCTACCACTGAAATGATAGTATTAACTAAAAAAAATTGTAGACAGTTTATTAAAACTCTTTCAATTAAAATAATAATAATAACAATTAAAAGAGTCATTGTTTTTCTTTACAACCTCAATTAAAAAGTTTAGTTAAATTGATTAAAACTTTAATTGAAACTTGAGAAGAAAACAATGGTAGTTTTAATTGAAAACTCGTATTTTTTATTTTTGTTATATGCCCCCCCCCCCCCCCCCCCCATTAAATAAAAAAAGAAATGTAGGTTTGTAAATTAAATTGACATTTTATTTATAATAAAATTAAAGCTTTTTAATATAAAAAAGTATTATAAGAAAACAAATAAAAGTGAAGACAAAATTTTTGTTTTGCTTGTCTTGTCTTGAACTTTTTCTTGTAATTGAATTGCTTTCTTAAAAAAATCACACACAACTTTAAAATGATAGTTTAATGACACTTATACTTGTTGAAAATTTAATTATTTACAAAAAATATAGTTTAATTGTCCTTTTTCGATAAGGTTTATTTAAATCCACATGTGCACTTTTATTACCACAGATAAAACACGAAACTAAATTAAGTTTTCGTGCGTACACGAATATCTCAACAAAAAGAGTGTTGCAAACTCTAGTGAAATAACTTAATCATTCAACTTATTAAAAGTTAATCATTTGCGATTTTTTTTTCTTTTTATTTAAAAATTAAATAATATATTGATATAATTAAACCCTTGTTTGATTATTTAATCTAAATAAAATAAAAAAAAATAGTTTGCTAAATTTTTAAAAATTTTGTTTACATGGTGTCAACACTGTATGGATATATTAGAAAATTCAATAAATTTTTTAATTGAATCAATTAAAAAAATTGTTTAAATTGCCATTGATATTCAAACAATCGATTAATTAGATATTTTTGGCCCATAATTTTTTCTGTGTATAAATAAATATAACATATTAGCGGTATTCATTCTGGCTAGTAGATTTTCCTTGTAGTTCTGGTTTGATAAATTTATCAGAATTTACCAGAATCCAGGAAAAAATTACACACTCCAAAAAGAAGGTGATGCCCACACTTGCTTACATATCTCACTGCCAAATTTAGTAACTGCAATACCAAACTCATTCCAACGATATAGTCAAAAAAGCAAGTAGTATTGCAATCAATTC
The DNA here is from genome assembly GCA_021234595.1 of Delia radicum. NCBI lineage: Eukaryota > Metazoa > Arthropoda > Insecta > Diptera > Anthomyiidae > Delia > Delia radicum. The sequence goes on along the minus strand of CM037855.1, from coordinate 181,736,696 downwards.
TTTAAATTTAAACCAGAAAGCATGAACTCAATAACAAAGTAATTATTTACTTAAAAGAAATAACAATGTTATTAACTTATATGTATAACTTTTTGTACTCAAGAAGTAATCATATACTTTTTCTTAATAAAAGGACGTTATTGGAAGTAGTTCCTAGTTTTGAAAAAAGAAGTTATACAATTTTAAAGAATTTATCTCATATATTTTTTCAAACAAATTTTTATTTGCAGGAAAATAATACTAAAAACAGAAATAGCATGTTGCCTAAATTTTGTTAAACTGTGGTTAGGTATAAATTAGGGAAGCGCACGTGAGCAGAAAATTGTGAGTGGAAGTTGAAATTACTGACGTTATCGTGAGTGAGTGTAAAAAAAATTTTCGATTGTGATTGTGCGTGAGTCATATTTTTGTTTTTCAATTTTGAATTGTTCTTTTTTTGAAAAATTTATATTTTTGTGGTTTATAGCTCCAAAATTATGACAAACCCATGTTATCCTAACAATTCGATGTTTTACTTTTAAGGATTTTATTTCCGTATAAGTTTTGATCGTTATATTTGAGTGACCTAGGAGAATCACGTGTGAGTAAAAGTTGAATTTTTTTGTGTAAGTACTTCGTAGTTTTACAATGGAACTATTTCTTTATTAAAAAATGTATGTAGTTCTTAAAAATATAAAGTAAATGGTTCTTCGGTAAAAAAAAATAATCAATTCTAAAGAATCAATTATTTTAGTCTCACGCCCTGTTAAAAGAATCGAGTAGGTAATCTAGTAAGGAATGCGTTCTGCGCAAAAAAGCTTGATTACAAACCCGCTTACCTTTTTGGAAATTTTTTGCTGGGCACCAACAACAAAACTTATTGCACTAAAATTTACAACGCTGTACCGAAATGTCACACAAAAAAACTGTAGTAAACATGCGTGATAAATTTATCTGCCAACAAAAAAAAATTATTTTGTGTTAACTATTGAAAAAACTTGAAAATTAATAAAAATATCGAAAAAACCCAGTTTAAAACGAAAGCATTTCGCATTTTGAACTAAAAAATTTGTGATTTTGTCTTTTTTTGTTGTAAATTTTGGCATTTTTTCTGAAATTAAAATAATTTCAGATATAAATCAGCTGATTTATAAATTTACCATATTTTAAAACAAATACTCACGCTTTGTTGTGAAAAAATCGTAGTAAATAGTGTAATTTTTTTTATTGCAGTATGATGATGTCAATAAAATATCTTAAAATGATAATATAAATCAGCTTTTTCGCTCTCCTGAAAACCTGTTGAAAAACACATAGCACTACTTGCAGGTAAGCCGATGATATAATAATTGTAAAGAGTGTTTTATGCAGGTATATAACTTAAAGTTGGCAACACTTTTTTAATTGGTGGTGGCCATTTTGTCTGCTGTTAAGTGATTTATGTTTAGTTTGGTTGGCATTTCGACATGAAAAGACTGACGCCTGAACAACGCTTCCAAATTGTGCAAATTTATTTTGAGAAAATCATGGTTCTGTTCGAAGTACGTATCGCGTACTACATCCATTTTACGGTCTAACAATGAAACTCACTTTTGGTTAAACAAAACTGCCGTATTTGGAGTGATGATAATCCTCAAGTGTATGTTGAGACACCACCACATCCAGAAAAACTGACGTTTGTTGTGCTTTATGGACTGGTGGAATGATTGGTCCGTACTTCTTTAAAAACGATGCTGGTCAGAACGTTACAGTCAATGGTGACCGTTATAGAGCCATGATTATTGACTTTTTCATTCATCAATTGAACAATAATGATGTGCAGGAGCTGGGGTTTCAACAAGACGGCACAACATGTCACACAGCTCGTGCCACAATTAATTTATTGAAAGAAACGTTTAGTAACCGCATAGTTTCACTTTTCGGACCCGTGAATCGTGCGATTTAACAGCGCTGGACTATTTTCTACGCCGATAAACCCAAAACGATTGACCACTTAGAGGACAACATTCGCCGCGTTTTTTGCCAATATACGGCCACAAATGTTGGAAAAAGTCATCGAAAATTGGACCTCCTCATATACCAGAAGTCATATTTAAATTATAATGCTAGAAGACTATCTTTCGAATAAAGTAAATTTCATGTCAATTTTAAAAATTCATCTATGTTTTATTCCATTTCAAAGTTCTATACCTCTATAAAACAAAAAAAACACCCTTTATATTGGGTACCGAAAACATCTGAATTTGACATGTTTTCATACAAAAATTATGAAATTTTTGACTCCCCTTTTTATACCCTAAACATGCGATTGCACATTTAAAATACAATACGTGCCTAATATTTGTTAGTCCTCCACAACATATCGAATTTTTATAACATAGTTTCCTTGTTAGTCCTGATGAGGAAAATTGTTTAACAGATTGAGTGCCACGCGGTTTTGACGAAAACATTCCCATGAGACCAAACATTTTTTTTTTTTTTGTTAAATGAGTGTATTAGTGATAAAAAACGATTTCTGAGTTATCCCTAGTCCATTCTACCCCTTACTTTTTATTTTATTTAGGTTTTTTTGCGTCGTACATTTCTGTACGACGTGGCACTGCATGACGGGTATGCATTTGTAAAAGTTGTTGTCGTACAAAAACGTACGACGCTTTTTTCTTGTGTTTTGAAGTGGTAAAGGAAATTGGAAATTGAATTATTACTTGGCCTCTCAATAGTAAATGCCTATATTGTCCATAAGGAAGCTACAAAGAAGAACACCAACATACGCAAATTCCGCAACCAGTAAACCCATTATAACTAACACATCATAACTAAAAGGGTAGATGCCAGCAATAAAACAATTCGACGTACTTGTGTTTTGTGTTACGCAACTGCAAAAAAACAGCTGAACCGGAAAACAGCAAGGAATCACTTGAAAAAAACGACACTTGTGCCTGTAGTGTTTCCCAAAATACGCCCATCTTAAACAATAACATGTATACTTTTATCTTTTCAAAAATGAATATAATATTAAATTACTTTGTTTTAATAAAAGTTTAAAAAAAAAAATACATTTCATAAATTTTTCACTTTATAAAACCTCAAAAAATCATCCTAGACCAGTGGTGGCCAAAGAGAGAATTTCCTATCGCGCGTGGTTGATGAACAAAATTTTGCTAACACAATTAAAACACACGTACACTATAAACATGAAGCCATAGCTTCGTATGGTTAACGATTACAATAGTTCGGTAATTGGTTTGGTTACATTTTGACATATTAAAACAAATTAGTTGCACTTTGGCACTTCATGAGGAAGGAGTATCGCTGATTTGCTTTTTAAAATACACTAATAAAAATGTTTGATGAAAAATATGAAAATGATTTTTTTTTATAGAAAATATGGATGGTGAAGCTCAATGCGTGATTTGTTATCGCGTTTTAACTTATACATCTAGGTTTTATTTAAAAAGGCATTTCGACACTTGTCATGGAAATTTTAATGACCTAATTGGGGGCGAACGAAAATTTAAGATTTTGCAATTAAAAGCAGAGTATTTTTTAAAATTTATGGTTAATGAATCTATAATTCATTGTAAAGTTTTTTCAGTGTATAACTGGTGAGAGTAAATTTTAATTTCGTTTCTTGCTGCTACACACACAAGCATATTGTGTGATAGTACAAGGTGGCGCAAAAATAACCTTCCGATGTTTTTTGGTTGTAATTTAAAAAAAAAAATGAAAAACTTTGATTCTTCTTGTGGATTATTTTTATTTGGTATTTTAATTTTTTTTACATCAAGTCGAGAATATGATGTCATGTAAATGGCCGCCGCCACAGTTGATTGTCATTTGAGCCCTTTTTATGGCATTTTTCATCACTTTGGCCAAAACTTCCGGCGATAGGTCCTCACATTCTTGACGGATATTGTCTTTAAGAGCTGCAAGAGTCTGAGGCTTGTTGACATAAACCCGCGACTTCAAAAAGCCCCACAAAAAGAAGTCTGGAGCGGTCAAATCAGGCGATCTTGCTGGCCAGTGCAAGTCGCCAAAACGGGAGATTAGGCGCCCGGGAAATGCATCCTTTAGCATATCGGTTGTGGCACGTGCAGTGTGTGCCGTTGCACCGTCCTATTGGAACCACATGTTTTACAATCCCAATTCATCAAGTTGCGGCAAAAAGAAGTCGTTGATCATTGTTCTGTAGCGCTCACCATTCACAGTAACCGTTTGGCCCGCGACGTCTTCGAAGAAAAAAGGTCGATGACTCCTCCAGCGAAAACAGCACACCATACAGTGACTTTGAGTGGGTGTAATGGCTCTTCGTGGGTTACACGCGGATTTTCAGTGCCCCAGAAGCGTAAATTTTGCTTATTTATGTACCCGCTAAGATGGAAATGGGCCTCATCACTCATGATTATTTTTGATGAAAAATCATCTTCCTCTTGGTGGTGATTAAGGATGGCTTGAGCGTATGTTACACGCGATTGGCGATCAGCAGCCAACAGCTGATGCACCGTCTGGACTTTGTACGGAAACATCTTCAAATCTTGTACCAAAATTCGCTGTAAAGACCGTCGACTGATACCCATTTGCGTGGCACGTCGTCTGGTCGATGTCGACGGCGCTTCCATGACATCCTCGGCTACAGCAGCAATATTCTCTGCAGAACGGCTACTCTGGGGTCTGCCACGCCTGGCAGCATCTCGTGTTGTGCCAGTCTCTTCGAGGCGAGCGGCTAAACGTCGCCAGGAAATCTGCGACGAAATTCACGTTGTGCCAAAGTCACCGACCGATTATTGGTCAAATAAATAGTCACCAATATTCCGCGTTCTGGAGCAGTGTAACGTAACATTGTTTATTAACGTGTATTTCGCATGTGTTTACTACACAAATGTCAAAACAGAACTGACATTAGGGGCCAATCGCAAAATTTATAGCATTTTCTGATAGGATTACTTTTGCGCCACCTTGTATGTGTGTTGGCCACCACCGTCCTAGACCCATGAATGCTTTTGCAAAAATTTTCAGTAAAGCATTCTTTATTTAAATATCGCAACAAATTCCACTCAGTGTCGTATATAAAAGAACTTCAGGCTCTAAGTTCTCACTGTCGTACGGAAACGTACGACGTGACACTCAATGTGTTACCTTAACACATTGAAAATTCTTAAACAAATCTAAAATAATATTTTTAAATACATATTTATGAATAACTAGATAATACATACAAGTAGATATTGTATGTTTATTATTTATTTTCTTTTTATTTCATTTAATATAATTTTGAAATAATATAATTTTTGAATAATATCGTAAATAATACAGTTCTATAACAAATAAAAGTTAATTAAAAAATATATATGAAGTAAAAAATAATTTGAATTCATATTTTTAAATTGGGATTTGTTCTTTGTTCATAACTAATTTTTGTTTTTCTTTTTTTAAATTTAATAAATCAAAAAATCTTTATTAAAATATAATGGAATATTTAAATATTGTGTACTTTAAATTAACGTATAAAATATACTAAAGTTTTGGAATAAAAACAAAACGTAAACAAAGTTGAACTTTGAAAGAGATTATTTTTTGTTAAAGAATATCAAGAAAGCAAGATTGAATACATGCTCAAATTAATAATAAATTTTGATTATATTTAAGTAATTTTTCAAGTATTTGAATATATCTTTGTAATAAAAGTAAAATTTAAATACAAATAACATTTAGAGTTTCAATAATTTGTTTAAATTCCAGAACTTATTGATCAACCATGCTACGTTTAATGGCTTCCTGTAAATCATCATCAAATGTTTCAGGTTTTGAGAAATCTTGTACAAATTTTTCTGGTAATTTAGCACCATTTTCTGTTAATCCTGACGACAATTTATCCGTACTGACTGTTAATTTATTTTGTACTTTAATTAAATTATCAGTTTTTGTTAAAGAGTATTTCGATTTTTGTATAGTATTATTAAGATTAGATGATGAAGTAGTTGATAAATTAAAATTGTCATTTGCCGCACCACCAAAAGCATCGAATTTAGCAAAATCGTTATTATCATTAAAGGATAATGGAGATTTATTGAGTTTCGTGTTATTTTTATTTAAATTTGTTTCTTTCAATGTTGTATTTGAAAAATCTTTGGAAAGATTGGAATTTTTAAAGAAATCATCTTCAAAGTTATTATCATTAAATGCATCAAACATGGCTGATGAAACTTGTTGTGTTTGATAATTTTTATTACCAAATGCATCAAATTCATCAAATGCATTTGCAGCAGAAGATGACGAAGATAGCTTGGTGTCTGTACCAAAAGCATCGAAAGCATCTAATGAAGATATCGATTTTGTATTTGATGATGATTTCATTTGATTTGAATTCGAATCGAAACTTTTATTTGAAATTGTTTCGAAATTGTCATTAAATGCATCTAAAAATGGATCTGATTTTATTGTCGTAGACTTTTTGTTCGATTCCATTGTCGAGGTAGTAGATTTCGTTGAAAAGGCATCAAAATCAGCAAAATTATCAAAAAGACTTGATGATGTTGTTGTACTAATCATCGGTATGGGTGTATTAGATTTAGATTTACCATGAATGTTGGTGTAATCTTTGATATCATTTCCTGTGCCACCCATAAAAGCTGAAGATGATGAAGAATGTTGTGAAGGCACAGGACTTGCATCAAATTGATTTACGAATTCACTACTTGCGGTAGAATATGATTTAGCTGTATTAAAAGCATTCGATGAACTTGAAGAACTTGTTGTATTGGCCAATGAAGACTCTTGAGTGGTGTTATTATTGTGAATTTTTTGACCAAAACGTAGTTTTTCATCTGAAATTTTATAAAATGTATTTTATCTATTAGTACACAGGAAGTATAGATTATCTTAAAATAATATGTTTTTTTTTTATCAAAAATTAGTTTTAGTTTTTTAAACACCCTTGGAAATTTTTATTATAAAAACCGTTAACATTAAAAAGACATTTTTTCTTTTGTAAAAATCTTCTAATTTTCAAGACTTTACACATAGGGAACCCTCCGACTGATTTGTTTTTGAAACCACTCTTAGATTCCGAGAATTTCTTTTTAAAGTTCAATAGTGTTTAGTAAATATAAGATACTAAACACTATTATAGGGAATTTACACTGAAAAGTTAATAGGGAAGTTACATAGGCAAGTTAATCTACCAAAAATAAGATTAACTGCTTAATCAAGGATATTAAAGCATTTTTTAATCTTTTTTATTAATAGGGAATTCACATATACAAGTCAATCTCTTAAATTGGGATTAACTGCTTAATGAAGAACTAAACAAGGCGATTAAACTATTTTTTAATCTTTTTAATTAACAGTTCATCTAACTTTTAATCTTACTACTACTTCGACTCTGTATTATACTACTAATTGTGTGCAACTCTGTGTTTTTATATAAGTTCGGTTGGCAACGCTAAAAAAATACATACACAAAGTGAAATAAAAATTAACGTTAAGTGCAGTAAAAAAATGTTGGCGCTGTCAACATACAGTTTAGCTAACGCCAGCGTTTCTTGTTCCTCTTATGCCGGATCACAATCGGCGCCACCTTGGTATTTTAAACAGACAAAGTTAATCTTTTAGCTGTCAAGTTAATCAAAAAATGTATATGTAAACAAGAAAGATTTAAAAGGTGGATTAGCGTTAATCAAGTAGATTCATTTCGTAGTCTGAACTCCCTATAACAGTTAATCTAACGTTTTATCAGACTACTCTGTATTCATACTGTTTAGAAAAATGTGAATACACCTGATAATTTTCAATGCTAATATTCACATAAGCGAATATTTTTAATTTAGCTTACTTTATTTTATTGGCCAAACAAACGAAGAATGATAAAAAAAAGATATCATGTTACAACTGATTAATTGTCATTATTTTTGAGTCATTTTAGTTTGATTGGTGAATTTAACGTACATTTTGTTTTAAGTGGGTCAAATTACATTATAAATTACACTAGTTTACACCGAAAATGTACATTTTATGAGAGGTGATTTTCCTTATGTATTTTCTACCATTGAATTCGAAAATCAAGGTTAAATTTGTTTTTATGGAACAGTTTTTGAGATATTGTAATTTTTCATTTTTCGACCTTTTTTCACTTGACAAATCATAACTCGAGCTAGAAATGTCCGATTGGGTCGTACCCAAATGCAAGGTATTGAGATGACGAACAAATATGTATAATCGGTAAAGCGGTTCAAAATATATCGATGAAAATAGGGCACATTTTCAAAAAAATCATATTTTACTGATTCTGTGACGACGGAAAAGTACAAATCGTTAAAAAAAAAAACGTCTGGATTCTCTTCCTGTACGTAAAGATGAGACTTTTACGTAAGAACTAAGACCAACCAGAAGAAAATCGACCGAAAAATGACAAAGTTATAAGCAATTGAGTCAATAAATCCAAATCTCATATTTTCCGAATATTTTATTTTTTTCGACAGTTTATGAGTTCAATCACCAAACTACTGCTCAGTATAGGCAAACCCTACGCAACTGTTCCCTTAGACCACTGACATTTTGTTTTGACAGCTTCTAACCCTGACATTTTGTTTTTACAGCTTCTAACCCTGACATTTTGTTTTGACAGCTTCTAACCCTGAATTTTTGTTTTGACTGGTTCTATAAAACGCAGTGTCGGAACTCACAAATTTTATTGAAATTATATTTCATTGTGTTCACCAAAATGCCTAAAAGAAAACGAGAATTTGAGTGCGTAAACAATCCAAATAAATCCTGTTACGTGTTTGGCAATTTTGTCCCCCAACCAAATAGACGTAGATTCACCGCTTCATTACAACAGAATTATCTGCAATATTTTGGAGTAGCACCTGCAACTTTTCATGTTTGTTTATCGTGCCATATAACTCTTGCCGCGTGGGCTTCTGGTTAATCACAGTAAGATTAAATTTATGTATACAATTGAATTAATTAATAATAAAGTGAATGTTTATTCCAAATTAGACGATACATGAAATACGGTGTACCGATGATATGGAGAGAGCCGCTCTGCCATTCGGTTGATTGTTACTTTTGCCTGAGCAAATCCACTGGTTTTGGAAAGAGTGCCAAATGGGTTTATGCGACAGTAGCATCTGTTTCGCTTCCAGTTACACGTTCAAGTGAATTTCCTCATCCTAAGTGCCCCGGTTCAACGATTGAATCTTTCACATCATCACAAGAGACAGACACAAGCAGTGATAATGAATTTCAACAGGAGTCGCAATTGCAACATTTTACGCATTCTGAACTGAATGATTTGGTGAGAGATATAGAGCTGTCAAAGGACAAATCGGAGTTACATGCATCTCGCCTGAAGCAACGGAACTGTTTGGCTCCGGGAGTAAATGGAACATTTTACAGAAACCGTGATAAACCTTACGCACAACATTTTAAGAAGGAAAACGACATATGCTACTGCAGCGATATTCCTGTATTGTTTGAGCAACTCGGAGAGCCTTATGATCCAAATGAGTGGCGTTTGTTCATTGACGGTAGTAAGGAGAGTTTAAAAGCAGTCCTACTACATATTGGAAATGAAAAACCGTCTATCCCTATCGTTCATGCCATCAACACTAAGGAATCATACGCCACAATGGACAGTTTGCTAAAATGCATTCAATATGAGCATCACAACTGGAAAATATGTTCCGATCTCAAAGTCTTCGGCATGTTGTGTGGAATGCAGGGTGGGGCTGAATTTCAGTTTATGGGGGACACCCCTAGAGAAAAAATCTGAATATTCCATCCCCTTCAGAATGTTCCCAGGAGTACGAAAATCATAATGAATAAGGGGGCTCACGCCCCCTATGGGCGTGGCAGTCGAAAAACGACCCGGCCCACCTACGTAGACAATATGGGTATCAAATGAAAGCTAATGTCTTCACGATTCCAAAAATAGCCATAGTTGCCAGATCGGGCGGTTTTTGCAGCCGATACGGCCATTTTTGTTAAATAGGGGCGGGGGTGAAAAACGACCCATGCCACCTACTTAGGCAATATTGGTATCAAATGAAAGGAAATGTCTTCACGATTCCAAAAATACCCGTAGTTGCCAGATCGTCCAGAATTTGAGGAAGATATGTTAATTTTTATAAAATGGGGGAAGGACTTTTTTTTGTTTATTTCTTTTTAGCTCGAGATCCCCGCCGTCTAGAATTAAGACATACTGGAGTTAAAAACCCCTAAGCCCGGCCGTAGGCCGGTCACGCAGAAAAACTTTACTAAGCGAAGCCAGTATAACAAATTTTCATTAACCAATCAGAAGCTTTCAAGAGTTTTCCTCGTTTCTTAATTTTGTACTATTTTGTTATTTGTAACGCTAACAATAGTAATCTTTTCGCACAAAACGCTCATTTTTGTTTGATTTTAACAAAATATAAGCAAAAAAAAAGGAAAAAAAAAATTTCCCCCACCCCAAATTTTGCCAAAATGGCCATATCGGCTACAAAAATCGCCCGATCTGGCAACTACGGCTATTTTTGGAATCGTGAAGACATTAGCTTTCATTTGATACCCATATTGTCTACGTAGGTGGGCCGGGTCGTTTTTCGACTGCCACGCCCATAAGGGGCGTGAGCCCCCTTATTCATTATGATTTTCGCACTCCTGGGGTCATTTAAGGGGGCGTGGCATTTTTTTTTTTTTTCCAGGGGTGTCCCCCATAAACTGAAATTTTGCCCAGGGTGGATATATAAAATATTGCTGCTTTCTTTGCCTCTGGGATAGTCGTGCTCGTGAACATCATTAGAGAAGAAAACACTGTCCAGAAAGGAAGGACGTCACAGTGGGCAAAGACAATATTAAATACGTGCCTCTTGTCAAAAAAGAAAATATCATCCTTCCAGCGTTGCACATTAAACTTTCAGCGAGTTGTTACCAATTTTCTTGGGAACAATAAAAGCCCTAACTACAAGGTAATTATTACCGATTTGCTGAAGAACTACAACAGGATGGGTACGGAATGCCATTATTTAATTTCATTCCTGGTTGTTTTCTATTGTATTGTTTTTACCATGTTATTTAATTCTTACAGGTGTAAATATGTCTCTAAAAATCAATTTCTTGCATTCGCATTTGAATTTGAATTTCTTTCCGCACAGTGGTGACGTAAAGAACATTGAGCGGCGCTATCAAGGATTTTGGGATGAAGCAATGTAGGGAGACTATGTATGGTTCACTAGAGAAACGGATCCCAACCGAAGACAAAGCAAGAGCCACAACTATTTCTAACACACAAAAATGTCAAGAATGTATTGCAAGCGTTTAAACCCAATAAATTGTCGAAAAAAATAAAATATTCGGAAAATATGAGATTTTGATTTATTCACTCAATTGCTTATAACTTTGTCATTCTTCGGTCGATTTTCTTCTGGTTGGTCTTAGTTCTTACGTAAAAGTATCATCTTTACATGAAGAGAAACCAGACGTTTTCTTTAACGGTTTGTACTTTTCCGTCGACACAGAATCACTGTAAAATATGATTTTTTTGAAAATGTGCCCTATTTTCATCGATATATTTTGAACCGCTTTACCAAAGATCCGATTATACATATTTGTTCGTCATCTCAATACCTTGCATTTGGGTACCAAGAACGACCCAATCGGACATTTCTGGCTCGAGATATGATTTGTCAAGTGAAAAAAGGTAAAAAAATGAAAAAATTACAATATCTCAAAAACTGTTCCATAAAAAAAAATTAACCTTGATTTTCGAATTCAGCGGGAGAAAATACATGAGGAAATCTGTCTCTCATCAAATGTACATGAAAAAAATGTCATTTTATAAACTAGTGTTATTTGTTGACATAACATTATTTGTTTATTAATTTAGAATAAATACCAGAATAAAAATCGAAAATATTGGTTAGTAGTAACCTTCAATTTACAAGTGATTGAAGGCTTAAAACAAAAAGACTAATATCAGTCCAAATTAATGTGTTTGTATTGAAGCCTATTAATCGAATTTTAAACACATACTACTATTTGTATGCACCTCTGTGTTTTAATATAATATAATTCTGTTTGGCAACGCCAAAAAACAGACAGACGCAAAAAAATTTTGGCTCTGTCCACAACATTTTTGCTAACGCCGACATTTTTCTCATCCCTCTTTTGCCGTATCACTATCAGCGCCACTTTGGTGTTTTAAACTCACAAAGTTAATCTTATAGCTGTCAAGTTAAACTTTTAACTGTCAAAAAATGTATAGGTAAACTAGGAAGATTACAAAGGTGCAATTTTGCACACTATATCTTGGCGAATAATATTTAATATAAATAAAAAGGAAGAAAAAAACAAAAAACGTGTATTGAATATTTACCAAAGGTAGACATACACACAAAAAACAAACTTTCAATTTAGTTAACTTCGAGCTCATATATATATTAGTTCTCATTTAGTAAGGAAACTAGTTTATATAAATACTTGCATGGGATTGTTACCTCTTTCAAAACGTGTTCTGATGATGGGAACCTAGTAAATTCCCGAAATAGATCTATCAGCACATTCCTGAAAGGGTCAATTAATAAATTTGAAAACAAAAACTCTATAATTTGTTAGGACAATATCGTAATAAAGAAATATATGGCATCGAACTTGAATAATTTTCATTCATTTAAAAATATTATACTGGTATTGGTTAGGTTTGGTCGAAAAGAGGATTCGGAGAAGGGAAATGCTTCCCTAATCCGAGTCAAGTCCCTGAGGACTTACACTTAAGCCAGAATGTCGGCTTGTTGTGCGCTCTAAAAAATCGGTCCTATATCACATTCCTACTCCGTCGCACTGACGAAATCCATCAAACTCTTCCATCCAATGCCCCTAAGATCCCCCAATGTGGATATTGGGTCACTGGATAGTATTTCGACCCGGATCCCGGCAAATGCCGGGCATTCACATAGATAGTGTTTCAAGGTCTCCTCGTCCTCCCCACAGGACCTACACACTCCCGAGTCCGCCCTACCAATACGGTGGCGATGGGTCCTTAGTGTCGAGTGTCCCGTGAGGATTTCCATCAAAAGACTCAGTTCCTTCCTACTGAGATTCAGAATTTCCCTCGTCTTATCCCTGTCCGGGTTGCCTCAGAGAATACCCGTGGTCCTGCCAACACCCGAATTCTCTCAGATGGTCCTATGCATGGTGTCAGCCCAATCCACCAGCTCCGCCTGGAGAACTCGAAAAGGTTTAGCGTGCCCCAAAGTGACTAACTCCAGGGAAGATCCTCCCCTGGTGTAAGACGTTATGGATTTTGTTAAACATCTATATTTCATAAAAGTTTTATTTCAACTTAATAGCTTTTCTATTAGAACTGTTGAGGTTAAGAAGAAGAATAAACGTTTTTCTCTAAAAATTATAAACACTATTAATTTTTAAATCAGACTAGACTAGTTTCTGCCTTTTTATGGACAGGCTGATCAGTGATTTTCCATTTAAGTTGTACAAGGTGGCGCAAAAATAACCTTCCGATGTTTTTTGGCTGTAATTTAAAAAAAAAATTAAAAACTTTGATTCTTCTTGTGGATTATTTTTATTTGGTATTTTAATTTTTTTTACATCAAGTCGAGAATATGATGTCATGTAAATGGCCGCCGCCACAGTTGATTGTCATTTGAGCCCTTTTTATGGCATTTTCCATCACTTTGGCCAAAACTTCCGGCGATAGGTCCTCACATTCTTGACGGATATTGTCTTTAAGAGCTGCAAGAGTCTGAGGCTTGTTGACATAAACCCGCGACTTCAAAGAGCCCCACAAAAAGATGTCTGGAGCAGTCAAATCAGGCGATCTTGCTGGCCAGTGCAAATCGCCAAAACGGGAGATTAGGCGCCCGGGAAATGCATGCAATGTGCCGTTGCACCGTCCTGTTGGAACCACATGTTTTCCAATCCCAATTCATCAAGTTGCGGCAAAAAGAACTCGTTGATCATTGCTCTGTAGCGCTCACCATTCACAGTAACCGTTTGGCCCGCGACGTCTTCGAAGAAAAAAGGTCCGATGACTCCTCCAGCGAAAACAGCACACCATACAGTGACTTTGAGCGGGTTGAATGGCTCTTCGTGGGTTACACGCGGATTTTCAGTGCCCCAGAAGCGTAAATTTTGCTTATTTACGTACCCGCTAAGATGGAAATGGGCCTCATCACTCATGATTACTTATGATGAAAAATCATCTTCCTCTTGGTGGTGATTAAGGATGGCTTGAGCGTATGTTACACGCGATTGGCGGTCAGCAGCTAACAGCTGATGCACCGTCTGGACTTTGTACGGAAACATCTTCAAATCTGGTACCAAAATTCGCTGTAAAGACCGTCGACTGATACCCATTTGCGTGGCACGTCGTCTGGTCGATGTCGACGGCGCTTCCATGACATCCTCGGCTACCACGCCTGGCAGCATCTCGTGTTGTGCCAGTCTCTTCGAGGCGAGCGGCTAAACGCGCAGTGTTTCACCAGTAGGTGTTGGACGGCCAGGAAATCTGCGACGAAATTCACGTTGTGCCAAAGTCACCGACCGATTATTGGTCAAATAAATAGTCACCAATATTCCGCGTTCTGGAGCAGTGTAGCGTAACATTGTTTATTTCGCATGTGTTTACTACACAAATGTCAAAACAGAACTGACATTAGGGGCCAATCGCAAAATTTATAGCATTTTCTGATAGGAGGATTACTTTTGCGCCACCTTGTATTATTATTTGTGTCTTATAATTGTCAGATTGTGTCTATGTGATACATTTTTCAACAACCTGCGGCTGTAAGAAATAACCTGCGCTTATCTTATACAAAAGTAACAATACCAAGTCATGACCGTTTAGCGATCACACCCAGGTATGGCCTCGAATCTAATGCAGCTAAATTGCAGTTTTCTTTCCTATTAGCTTTTTCTGTTATTGTATATTATACTCAGAAGTGACAACACTAACAACACAAATATTCTATTTTTAGATTTTTTTGTTTATATTTCTAATCTCCTCTGTCTCTATTTCACATTGTTACCAGATTGACGTATGGTTTTTACGTTCAGGGTTGACAACTTTTGCGTTTTAAGTTGAGACATCGCCACAGGGCAAATTTTATAATGTATTTTAGTACAGTGTTATATTGCAATTAATTTTTAATTAATATGCATTTGACAAATTTAATTTCATTTGCGTAAACTGCAACAAATTGATTTGTTTTTTTTTTTTTTGTTTACAGTTTTACCAATAAAAGTACGATGCCATACAACGTCTGCATTTGAGATAGAAAAAGTCTGTGGTCAGGGTCTGTTGATCGTCCATTTTGGCGCTGACAGAATCTTCCAAAAACTAAAAATTCTGATGCGAATGTCAAAACATATGTAGGTGTTTTGACCAGTATGGATTTTCCCAAAATTTTCTATTATAAAAAAAGTTTTTCTTAAAATATAGTTTCATCATATATATCATACCTTCTGAACTAATGTCATCCTTAAATGCTTTTTCAGGATCAGCAAACATTTCACCAAAAACTTCATAATCATCGTCATCAAAAGGATCTTTAATATTAAAGGGATCTTCATAACGATAATCTTTGAAAGGATCATCCTTAAACTCGGTAGGACCACTTACAATCGATGCAGTTGATTTGATTGTACTAAAATTATCCGTGGACAAAGTCTTCCGGGATGATGTAGATGGCAATGTTGATGTAGTAGTAATAAAGGCATCAAATAAACCTGATGCAGGTGTGTTGTTCAATGCAGCCAGCTGCAGTGGTGTAGTGGAACGTGTTAAATGATTATTTGTGTTTGAAGGAGTTGGGGTGGTAGTGATGGTGGTTTTGGTGGTAGAAATATTAGCTTGATTATCAACTTTGCTAAATAAATCTGATAATGTATCTGAAAATGATGTCCTATTCGAGCCTAATAACGTGGACGAAGACAATGTGGTGGTTTGAGTAGATGGATTTACAACTGATGTGGAAGGTGTCAGTGTAAATTTATCAAATAATGATAAATTGTTTGTGGACGATGTTAACGATGAGGATGATGTTGATGATAATGTAGTATTTATTTTATTGGAATTTGTTTGAGTTTGTGTTTTTGCTGGTATTGTTGGTGCAAAAATGGGTGGTGGTAATATGGGAGCCTAAAAAATTTAGTTTTTGTTTAAAAAATAAAAAAAAAAAATTACAAAAAAAATTAAAAATATGAAATAAAAAATGTACAATTTGCTAAAGTAAAAATAAAAATAAATTATAAAATTAATTATGCAAATATTAAATACACCAAATCATGAACAAATTAAGCAAATAAAAAACAAAATATTAATGAATTAGTTTAGCTTATTTATATAACAAATACTACCACCAGACAAGCGATTTTTTGTTAAAGGACTCCACTACTTAAAGGACGAAATAGGGATGGCTGATACAATAATGTGACTTATACTTTAATTTAAGTTTTCGCCATTCTCATAACCTTTTGCTTTGAAAAATCCCGTTGGAGAACATTTTGATTTAAAAAAATATTTACAGGGAAGTATTTCAAACTGAACTCCTCATCTCGTTTTTTGGACCTTCTCGAGGTTTTAGACATGAGTAAGGGTTAGGGGGAGATGAAAATCATAGGGTTTTTTCTATTCCAGAGCATGTCAACTTAAATTTAAAAAAAAAAATCCCCACTTTTTCTGGAATGATTTTATCCCTTTGACGACTACAAGCAACCATATTTGCTCTACACTCATAATAATCTGTGCATAAAAATACGAAATTATTGTCAAGACTACAAAAACTTTTGTAAAATGTACAAATTTTCGTTTATTTTACAAACAATTTGGTTATTTGACATTTTTTTTCGTAATTTTACGCATAGATTATTAGCAGTAAGCATTTCATGGGAAAAAACTATAATAATTTATGAATTATTTCATATTTTATTTTATTAATTAATAATCATATAATTACAAATTATATACTATTACCCTAACCGATCACTAGCTACTATGGCCTTCGGCGCGTTGTAGCGAAAACAGACCAGTGACTCTGGTGGGAATCGAACCCACGACCCCCGCACTGATAAGCCAGCACGCTACCAACTAGCCTACCGGGGCGCACGCATTATTTTATATAAATATATATGTTATTGCATGCTTATATACTACATTGGTTAAAAAAGAGACATTTGTAGTATAAATATTTTCAAAGTTCATCTATCAGGTTTTATTCGTTTCTAACTCTGATATAAATATACGCATGAGAATATGAAATTAATGTCAAAACAACGAAAACTTTCGCCAAAATAACAAATTTTCGTTAAGAAAGCTTTTCTTATTTTGATTTTTTTTTTTGTATTTTAATGCGTGGTTTATTATCAGTGTGTGATCTCTTAAGTTAATCAAATCCTATTCTTTAATCTAGGGGGCACAAAGAGAACTTTAGTGAATTTTGTACTACATTTGTGGTTAATTAAACAGTAAAAAAACAAGTGACAATGTTAGTTGACTTTAATGAAATCTAAGTAGTAATTTTTAAAGTGAAATTTCATTTGTTTTTAAGTACATTTGCAGTGGTCTTTACCTGTATAATATTATAAATGTAGTAAAATCTGAGAATAACCCCGGATTTACTTGTTAATGCTGCAAATTTATTAAAAAAATGTGATACACAAATGTTAAGAAAGGACTCGTCAGTATTTACCAAAAAAATTAAGAGAAATTATGAAAAATATTCAAAATTGTATGTATAAAAATTTACTAAACTTTAATGCAAATTTGCGATAAATCTGGACCACAAGTGAAAAAACTGGGTACGCTAATGACCCTCTAACAGGTAAGGCTGCCTCAGGGTAGCCTTCAAATGAGCGTTTTATACTTAGAAATTAATATATTCCGATAGAAAACTAAATTTTCTAAATATTTTTCGTGTACCGTCCACGGTTTGAAAGCGAGAAAGCTTCAAAATCAAAATTTAGTAAAATTTCAAAAACTAATTATTTTTTAAAAAAAATAAAGTTTTCAAAAATATAAAAAACCAATTTCAGTTGACTAAAAACTCTTTATAATAAAATATAAGTAAGATTGAAGCTTTATCTTTAATAATAAGTCTTTATTTTAGTCCAAGGACTCACAGGATTTTATCAGGATTCCTCTAAAGGACATCGTCTTAACTTATAAACTAATAGACGGATTTTTATGAAATTTTGCAGAAAGAAGACATTAAGTATTTATAGCAAAGCCTTGAAGTTTGAATAATATAAGTTAAAATTTAGATACTTTTTCGCCTAATTTCGTTTTTTCCAAAAAGCGTAAATCGCGATATCTTCTTAAATAGGAGCAGAAAAAAAATAGATTTTCGAGCGTGGTTATATCTTGGTAAGAGAAATATTTTTTGTCCAAAACTTCTCTTTTTATATGCTTTAGTTTTCAAAATGTACCCTAAAATATTTTTTCTCAGATCGCCTAAATTAGGCAACGATAATCACTTCCTGACATTCATGAAGAGTTTTCTTAATTCACTTACAACATATGGGAAAACAGTGGACATTGGAGTGAGATAAGTTTCTAAAAATAGAACTGTTGTGTTGTTGGAGTTGTGCTTCTGAGATTATGTATGCAAGAACAAAAACACCGTGTATTGAATAAAACTAGATTTAATCACAACAAAACTCGACCTGACGATATATCAGTGGGCTAAAGCGCTCTGTCTAACGTGTAGTGCGAGTGCATGTGGCATTAGAAATCAGTTTATCTATACCACGGTCAGTGATTGCACAGAAAATTTCATATAGACGCAATCGAACAAATAAAAACATAACAAATATTACATTATTCAAAAAAAAAAAAAAAAAAAAAACAGGGTCGCTGACGAAGGTTCAATACCAGAAACTGCGCAGTCTGATTCAGAAAATTGAAAATTTGAAATGTAGTTATGATTTTTAGAAAATACACTCATTCCTCTCTACCACGCCTTTCACGATAAACAATTTTGTTGAAGAACTTATTATTTGTTTTTCGAGTGGAGCACATGGTATGGAATTTCGTTTGCAAAAACAACGTTTGCCAGTTAGAGGGTTAAAATCAGCGTGGCAGAAATATTTAGGATCAATGGCCGGTACTCTTGTTTTCGATTTTATGGGTGAATTTTGTAGCTCTGTGTTTTTAATGTTTTTGTGTATAAATGATATAAAATGTATATAAAATTTTTAAAATATGTAATAAATAAAAAAAAAATTACCTTTTTTTAATATTTATTTTATTGTTTTGCTAATAATTTTGTTATTATTTTCTTTTCTTTTTATCAATGTGTATATTCATTTTTTTTTATACATTAATTGAGATTTTTTTGTTTAATATTTATATGCAATATGTATGTAATTTGTTATTAAATTTAACTATAGCTTTTTTCATAAATATAATGATAACGAATTTTTTTTTTTTTTGAATTGTTTATCATGTTATAATTTTTCAAATGACATTCAAGTGTGTGCTTAATGTATTGCAAAGTGATTACAATTATTAATATTAATATTAATTTGTTTTGTTTCTTTTTATTTGTTATAGCAAATACTTTTTGGAAAATAAGTTATTTTTTTATTGTATTAGATATCATATAAAGTCAACCACTCGATTTCTTCCACCCCTTCTGATTTTCAAAAACCGCGGTCTAAAAAAACAGTTTTTTTTTTTTAATTTTTAAAAAATATATATTAATTATAAATTACTTCCCTATGCAAATTTAACTAAAAAGCCGATATCTCAGAAACATGCTGGAGTACCACATAGGGAATTGGTAACGGTATATAGAAGAATAATTAATAATTAACACAAATTCTTTTCAAAATTTAAAAAAATCTGTTTTTACAAAACAGCGATTTTACCGTCATGAAGTGAATTATTTTTGTGAAACAGTAAAACCACCTTTAAAATGATGTATCAATGACTCTTGTAGCTTAAACTGTTAAAAAATTGGGCGATTATGTGCAACATATCGATATTTCCACAACCGTTAGAGCTACACAGAAAAAATTATGGGCCAAAAATATCTAATTAATCGATTGTTTGAATATCAATGGCAATTTAAGCAATTTTTTTAATTGATTCAATTAAAACATTTATTGAAATTTCTAATATATCCATACAGTGTTGACAACATATAAACAAAACTTTTAAAAATTTGGCAAACTATTTTTTTTTATTTTATTTAGATTAAATAATCAAACAAAGGTTTAATTATATTAATATATTATTTAATTTGTAAATAAAAAGAAAAAAAAATTGCAAATGATTAACTTTTAATAAGTTGAATAATTTACCGATTTCAAATACACGCAAAATCGTAGTTATTTCACTAGAGTTTGCAACACTCTTTTTGTTGAGATATTCGTGTACGCACGAAAACTTAATTTAGTTTCGTGTTTTATCTGTGGTAATAAAAGTGCACATGTGGATTTAAATAAACCTTATCGAAAAAGGACAATTAAACTATCTATTTTTATTTGTAAATAATTTAATTTTCAATAAGTATAAGTGTCATTAAACTATCATTTTATAGTTGTGTGTGAAAGCAATTCAATTACAAGAAAAAGTTCAAGACAAGACAAGCAAAACAAAAATGTTGTCTTCACTTTTATTTGTTTTCTTATAATACATTTTTATATTAAAAAGCTTTAATTTTATTATAAATAAAATGTCAATTTAATTTACAAACATACATTTCTTTTTTTATTTAATGGGGGGCATATAACAAACCAGTTTTCTTCTCAAGTTTCAATTAAAGTTTTAATCACTTTAACTTAACTTTTTAATTGAGGTTGTAAAGCAAAACAATAACTCTTTTAATTGATATTGTTATTATTTTAATTGAAAGAATTTTAATAAACTGCCTGCAATTTTTTTTAGTTAATACTATCATTTCAGTGGTAGGTGCAAAATCAATTAAAATATTAATTGATTCAATAAAATTTTTAATTGAAACTCGTTTTTAGTTTTTTCTGTGTAACAACCAAAAATTTGTACGATGAAATATTTACATGACACTTACCTTACACACAAAGTTTGGTTAAAATCGAAGGGGGTAGAGGTCGAAAATTTTATATTTTTTGTTGGTTTTATATGGAATGAGTCTAAACTAATTTAAAAAATTTACTAAATGAATGATATTTTGATAAATTGGAAAATTGGAAAATGATATTTTGACAAAAATTAAATTTTGATAAATTTGTAAAATATCTACAAATTTTTGGGAAAAAAATTGCAAAGGGATTTTATTTTTATAGCGTATTTTCATTGCAGATATAATCGTGTTTAAACAAGATTATTAGGGTACATTTATGTTACAAACGAAATGCAGTTTAATCTACACCCAGAGAAAACCAGGAATAAGTTTCATCAATTTTCGTTCAATGTAACAATTTTATCAATATTTATGAAACATTTCATAAACAACAAGAATTATAATGATCATATCATGCAGACATGGGAGGCTTCAATTACATTGCACAATCATTCACTAATGAAATTTGTCATATAATTAATAATTTCAGACTTACGCTCACAATTGTTGGCTTAAACGCTTTCTTGGAAAATTCGCAATTTTGTCAATACCAGACATGGTACATAATACCAATATTTGTTTATTTAATTACAGACCAATAAAATTTTTTTACTTCGAATTACATGTAAATGGATGTAATTGAGTAATTGCCCTGTATTTAAATACCCAGATGTTGTTACTATTTCCCATGTTTGGTTTTTAAAATTTTACAAATTTCATAAGGAAGCGTTTAAGCCCACAAGAGTGAGCGTAGGTCTGAAATTATTAATGATATGGAAATATTTCACAAGTCAATGATTGGGATTTGTAATTGACACCGCCCATGTCTGATATCATGGCCCTCCATGATTTTTTTTTACACAAAAATAATAAAATCTTTACTTATACCAAATATGTTTCATATATATAGTGAAGCATTTCATAAATATGATGAAATTGATTATGTTTTTTATGAAATATTTCATAAATACTATGAAACGTTACATTGGACGAAAACTAATGAAACATGTCATAAATATGATGAAGCTTTTCCTTTGAGTGTAGATTTCATGATAAACGATCATGATAAAATAGATTTTGAAAGTATGGCTAACGACCTTTACCACAATCTTGTAATATTTGCAAGGTTACCCTATCGGGAATGAGGAGTCAATTGACCTAAAAGTGACTGGTTAAAAAAGGACTTATCACAGGACTGGTATAATTTAATACTGAAGTGGGTTAAGCAGTGTCAATTTTCCTTAAATTACCAATCCTGTAACTGGTAAAGGGAGGACATACCACTTAACCAGAATGCTTATTAACAAGAAAAAGCCAGTTGGCTAGAATTTTACCCATTGGAAGCTGTTTAGTTTTCGTTTATTGTATACGACATGACCGTTTTGCGACAGTCTTGGGGTATGCCCATCTTTGGTTAGTCCTGTGGCATGCCACTATGTGGTTTAAAGCAGGACAAATGACCCCCTCCTATGACAACCCAATGTTAAAGTTGCCAGTTGTTTACAAAAGGTAGGGTTTAGCGGAGGACCGGTCTCTGGCACGAAGGAACCGATCCTGTGGCACCCGCAGAACCGGTTCCATTCCCCATAGTTTATCTACACATACAAAATTGAATTTTTATAATCTGTCTGATTATAGCATCATCTCAAAAAAAAAAAAAAATGTGAATACTATTTTTAAATATCTTTGTATTTTTACTACTGCTGGAATGCAATATTGTTTTTTATGTTTTTATATCTTTTATGTAATGTTGACAACTTTAAAAAGTCACAAACACAAAATCTGTCTTAATTTAGCGCTTTTAAACCAAAAAAACAGCTGAATTATTTTCATAAATGTCAAATTAGTATTTTCGAGCATTTAAAATCTGAATAAATGTCAAAGCAGACATTGAAGGTTTTAAAAAAGATTACAATCATAATCTAACGTATGCAGAATGAAATATGGACTGATTTCCAACCGTCACTGCTGATACAAAACAAAGAACAATAGCAAACCAAATATGAGAAAAGTAACGGTACTATTCCTTTAATAATTACACTAGAAATCATTTCAATAGACTAAAATTAGTAGCCACCATGTCATTAAAGGAAGAAGAACGTCGCAAATTAATTTGTAAATTTTGTGAAAATAATCCACACAAAACTAAACATGAAATTTTTCGACATTTTACTGAAATGCAATTCAAAAAATCTTTTATTTATAAAACAATAAATGCTTTCGAGAGTGGAAAATCATTTGAACGAAAACGTGGCTCCGGTAAAAAATGTGCTTTGCAGAACAGCCAAACTCGGGCTAAATTGAAGGCTGAAATTCTAGGACACACGGCAAAATCGTATCGTTCTTTTAATGTGTATCCCGATGAAAATAAATTTAAATAACAAATATGCAGGTGCTTGTGCAAATTTAAATGTAACTGACACTAATAGAAAACATATGATTTTCTATTGTTGATTTACTTGAATAAACGTCACTACATTGCTAGGTCTGTCAAAAAACCAGAGTAGTATTTGGAAGATGACAAAGCCAATTGTGACAATATTTTGTTGTTGTTTTTGTTTTTGTTTTTTCTTTGATATTTTAAATTTTGAATCTCGAGGACAAGAAATTCTCATTGAGTTTGTGATTTAACATAACAAATATCTCTAGAAATTCCAATAACAAAGTCCCCTGAAGATTTCCTTGGGCAGGAATGAAATCCGGATAGGGACACGCCTACATCAGATTGTTTTTCACAATTTGTTAAATAAGTTTTGGGACTTTAGCACATTTAATTACTATAAATGCAATTAATGTTTATCCCGATGAAAATAAATTTAAATAAAAAAAAAAAAAAAAAAAAAAAAAAAATGTCAACGACAAAACTGTAAAAAAATATATTTCTGATATGGGAGTAATAAAACGTGACAGCAGTCTCAGAAAAACAGTCACTCGTTATTAAAAAAGATTACGTGTTCAGTCACAAACATTTTTTGCTGCAAACTCATCATATACTTGTATTATGGATGATGAGAGCTACTTTACAGTGGAAGGTCATGAATGGACACCAAAATTTTATTTTAAGCTTCCTAATACCACACCACCTGATAATGTAACAAATATTACTAAAACAAAGTTCCCCAAAAAGGTTTTATTGTGGCTGGCAATAAATGAGCGTGGCATCAGCGAGCCGGTGTTCATAAAATCGGGCTTAGCTGTTAACGCTGAAGTATATATTGACAAATGTCTTCCTGTACTTAAAAATTTTATCGATAAGTATCATAAGAATGACAAAACTATATTTTGGCCTGACTTGGCATCGTCTCATTATGCCAGAGCCACACAGTCTGCTTTGGCAAATTTAAATAAAGAATTTGTACCTAAGGAGCAAAACCCCCCCAACATGCCCCAACTCAGACCAATTGAAACTTTTTGGGCGAATTTGAAAAGAAATGTGTATGGAAAGGGTTACAAACCAAAAAACGTGGACTGCCTTATAAACAAAATTAAGAGAGCTGGCAAAAATAAATACAGAAGGAATCCAGGAGGGAATGCGAAATGTGCCTCAAAATATATAAAAGGCCAATCGCTTTGGTTATAATTTTTTTTGTAAAATTAGGTTTAGTTGTGTAGTTTAATATATATCAATTCTAAGTCTGTAATATCTGAATAAAAGTTTTTATTACTGTTAATGTGTCAGTCCATATTTCATTCCGCATACGTTATGAGATTATAAACACAATGTAAAAACGCAGTAAAAAAAGTAATTCATTTAATTCAATTTTTTTACAATAAATAAAAGAATAATCTTTTTTATAGAAAAATTCCTTAATAAGAAAATGATTTAGAGCATTTTCAAATATAAGACCTAGAGATATAGTACTTCACTCAAAAAATGTTTACAGTTACAACATGACAGTTGTTTGTGTAGTAATCAGTAGTAGTTGCTTTTAACTGTAAGTATAGTTGTTTTTCTTTATAAAAAAACAAACATACAAAACAACCATTATGACAGTTATTTAGAAAAATAAAGTAGTTTTATTAAAACAATATTTTAAAATACCGAAAAAATAACCGTTAAAAAAGGTAGTTTTTACCAATTTTTACAGTTGTTTAAAAATTTTTGTAGTAAAAAATTGTCAGTTGTTTTACGACATTGTTAGTTGTTTTAACTACATTTGTTAATTGTTTTCCAATAGTTAACATATTTTATATTTTCAATTATTTTAACGGTAATTACCTTTGTCGACTTTTTAACTGAGATTGCAGTTGTTTTAACTGTCAATTTTCAGTAGTTTCTACTGTAAAACTTTTTTGAGTGTCGTTTTTAAAACACCGATACAAAATATAAATTTTCTGTAGTAAAGTTATTTTTTAGTTCTTTGAAACGAACCATTTGCCAACACAAATTGTAACGACGAAATTTTTATATGATTTCACACTTACTAACTATTCTTTTAAGAGCATTTGTTAATTGGTCAAGAAAATTTTTTAATAATACACTGATATTATGCATAATACATGTTAAATTCAATTAAAAGACAAATTCAAACTAGAGATATTTAGCTAAACATTAATTTTTTTTTTTTTTTTTTGTAAAAACTCGTAAATAGTTAATATTTAAGATTGTGGTATTGATTTTTAAACACAAAATCGTAATTGGACTAGATGTATGTATGTTTTTTACGGTTTAAATAACTTTAATCTAAAGCAAATTCATTTGTTTTTGATTTCGTTATAATTAACTAATACTATATAAAAGCTGTATTTGTTTATAACTTTTTGTGTGATAGGAAAGGGAATTAAATCATAAAATTGAGTAGTTAAGGAAAATTATTTAAGTTTAACGAACACTTTTTATAAAAGGCAGCCTGAAACTATCAATATTATTGACACTGTATTTTAAAAAATCGAACTAAACAAGAAATAATTTTACTTTTATTGGCTGATTTTTAAAAATATTGTCGGAAATATTAATAATTGTTTGGGACGCACTTAAGGAGATGTTAAGGTACACGAAGAAATATTATCATAAACGAACAAATGTTTTAATAGTATATTGTAATAGTCCATAAAGTACAGTGACGGACAATACAGTAAAATCAGTTGAGGTTTTTTTTTTTTAATTTTGAACTTGTTGTCTTTAAAATACTCAATAAAAGTTCAACTCCCCCAAAAATTGGTAAAATGTTCAAAAACAAAAACTATACAGATTTTAAATGTATTCCCAGGTGAAAAATTGATCGTATATGAATATATATGATGATATATGGGATTCTATATGATCATATATGGGTACAGCTGGTCATATATGTTCATATATGGTTCGATATATGACCTCATATATTACCATATATGTTCCGATCCGAAATTTGAGGGTATATGGTCCTATATGATCATATATATTCAGATATGCTAATATATGATCCATATATGCTCATATATGATCACATACGACCATATACCCTCAAATTTCGGATCCGAACATATATTGTCATATATGAGATGGCCAGCTATACCCATATATGATCATATAGAATCCCATATATCATCATATATATATCAATTTTTGGGGGAGTTGAACTTTTATTGAGTATTTTAAAGATAACAAGTACAAAATTATATGTTCATATACGAATCAATTTTCACATGGGTTGTTTTTTTTTAATTTGAAATCTGGTTTTTGTGAGCATGGCTTTTTATGTAAAATTAGTGATATCGATCTTCTCTTAAATTACTTATAATAATTCAGGCTATTATTCTATTCCTTGCAAACTGTATTTCAATGGAAAGCTTATGAAATTGTCTAAAATGTTGCGTTAATCCCTAACCTTAACGTGATGACATATTACGAATGGTGCTGTCATTCGAAATCAAACATGAAGTTATATTTTACTGCTGAAAAACAACTAACAAATGCAGTAAAAATAACTAGCAATATAGTAAGAACAACTGAAAATTTCTAACTACAGACATTAGGAAACAACTGTAAAAATTTTAAAAAATACTGATTTTAACAGTTATTTTTTTGGAATTTTAAAAATATTTTTTACTAAAACAAATCTTTTTTCTTTTAATTACTTAAAATGCAAAATTTAAAACGGTACTCCAGTTATGACGCTTTAATGCATTAGAAATACAATGAAATTTTCTAATTATTATTTGCAAACTACGAACATATCAATAAAAACAAATATAATCTATATGAGAATTTTTAAAAACTCGATCTAAACTTTTTTAAATCACTAACAAAAGTTAACTGTTTACTGCAAAATTACTGTTTGGTCGTGATCCACCATATCAAATGCTTTTGAGTGGTCTAATAAGACAAGGAACGATACTTCACCTCCATCAATACTTCTGCGTATTTCTTCAGACACGTCGTTGGACTTCACAAACATCTTCATCTTTCGATATCACCTTTAATCAATTCATAAAAGTTTCAGTAAATCAACAGAAAAAAATTTGCGAACATGAATAATATTTCTCGATTTATTTCAATGTTGATTGACGAGTTAATTATGGAAATATTGGAGTAAAACAAGCTGATAATGATGCTGGTGTACCCATAATTAAAACCGCAAAAGAACAATCGAATTGTAATAACAACTCAACTGTTGTGGTTGTTGATTTATTAAATTGTTTACTTCTTAAAACCTGGAAAGGCTCCGCAGCGAACAGAAATATGTTCTTCAAAAAGTGCATCTGCTAATCCAAAATGCCAAAACCATATTTTATTTTTACATGCGATAACCGGCTGTGATAGTACGTCAGCAATTTTAAGAAGCGGTAAAACAGAATGCGCAACATTTATTTGATTGCGCAAAAGTATTCCAAGAAATAGACTCTTCTCTTCAAACGATAATCACAAAAGGAATTCGCTGTCTCCTTGCGGTTTATGCAGCTCCAAAAAAATTGATTGTATAGAAAAGTATAGATATTAAAGTTTTGTAAAAAACACACGGAACCATAAACAACTATCTTGTCTTCCTCCAACATTTGCTTCTACACTTCTGCACACTTGTATCGAGTTTACTACCAAGTTCAGGTATGGTTAGTCAACCAATTGAACCCAGAAGACGGGGGGTTGGAAATTAACAGATAATACTTTGAAACCGATTCAAACTTTGTTCCCACCTGCTTCGCAAAAACTCCTGAACACTATTTTTTGCAATTGCAAAAAAGGTTGTAAGGCTGCAAAAAAGTAGGCTTCCTTTGTTCACCAGCGTGTACTAATTGCTCGAATGCTGAATTGAATACAACAGACGAAGATTCATGTGATGTCAATGAAGAGACAACTGATTCATCTTCATTTGAACAATTTATAAACATTCAGCAAAAAGAAGAGGAAGTCGAATTTGAAGAGTGTGAATCAGATTAAGAAAGCAATAATCAATATAAAAATCAAGAATCAATATCACCAATCAATATCAATATGCAGTAAAAAGAATATTATCTGATGAAACTCTGTCATAATCGGTCGTGGAGTATGCCTAGACTACCAGGGAAAACATTGTAAAAAAAGGCACCAAGTACACTACCTCACAGGTCGTGTGGAAATGTGTGCATTAGGGTGGGGCGATTTGAACATCTTAATGGGCGCTTCGCGTTTCTGATTCTTGGGATTGTACTGAGCAAAAAAGTCCACTAGACCATACGTCTGCGGTGAAAATCGAGCTTCCAGATTTTGACTTTTTAGCCGTATTTTGTGAAAGTAACAATGTGTGGGATGGACATATCTCAGGAAGTAGGAAGAGCTTATCCAAGATTATGGTATCAATCTCTTCTTTGGAAGATTCTCTAGCAGATTAATGCATTATTCATATTTGTGGGTGGGGTTTAAGGGGTTAATTTTTAATTTCAAAATAGGGCTTTTTTTGCCGTATTTTGTGAAAGTAACAATGTGTGGGATGGACATATCTTAGGAAGTAGGAGGAGCTTATCCAAGAGTATGGTATCAATCTCTTCTTTGGAAGATTCTTTAGCAGATTAATGCATCAATCATATTTGTGGGTGGGGTTTAAGGGGTTAATTTTTAATTTCAAAATAGGGCTTTTTTGCCGTAAAGTCAAAATCTGGAAGCTCGATTTTCACCGTAGACGTATGGTCTAGTGGACTTTTTTGCTCAGTACAATCCCAAGAATCAGAAACGCGAAGCGCCCATTAAGATTTGTTTTACTTCCATACTAATCGCCCCACCCTAGTGTGCATATTATATAGAATACAACTCCTTCAATTTTTAGAATTGCGATATCTCAGAAATGGTGACTCTTAGAAAGCAAAGTATAAGTACAATTTTTGTAGATAATTTTATGATCTACAAATTACGTTTAGGAGAAAAATCAAAAAAAAAAAACGAAAAGTTTGACATTTGACCTTGAATAACATTTTTCGTAGGCATGGGATTGATAGGGACTTTTGGTATTTTATTTGTAACGGTTAACCCAAGGACTGTTACAAAATTCTCTGTCGGAATTTTTGCTATTTGAATATGTACACAAAACAGTAAATGCAAACTTTAAAAGCTATTAATGGATAATTTGGTGTTTTTCGATGTCTAGGACCAGAATTTTTGCATTAAAACAGAAACCCAAGAAAAAAATATGTTTGTCGACCGGTGTTATTAATAAATACACCCTTTAATTGAAAATCTGCCGCATAAATAAGGATTAAAATAACTGAGTATTCAAAACAATTTTCTAAGCTTTCCAACGATGTACAGTTTGTATGGATGCGATCAGTAATACCTTGATTTAAGATATGTAATTTAAGATAAAGCTAATATCATTACTTTCACAATTCATGCTAAAAACAGTTGTTGAAACTAAACAACGAACAATACATTTAAAATATCTACATATTTATAACATTTTATTATTTTTTGAAGCAATTAAGATCTTAATTGATTTTATTGTATTGTCCGCCACTGTATGTATAAGCGCTTGGCCGAAATATAGAAACATTTTACATCACGTACTTCAAATTGTTATTTATGCTAAATTTGACAATGCTCTAAAGAACTTTTTTTGATTTCGGTCGAGCGCTAAAGATGGGTTAATGTTTTTTAGTTTGCAATTATTTGCTAAATATTGTTAAGTCACTTTGAGATTTGTTTAAAGTACAACTTAATATTAATTAACTAGAAATCTTTGGTTTTAATGTGGAATGTATTAAAGAAGATTTAACTCAGCAGGTAGGGGAGCTGTAAATTATATTAAATGTGTTCATGTCAGAAATTAAGTTCTTGTGGGAATAATTTTCTTTAAACCTGAAATATTCTCAACAGATGAACTGATTTTAAGATGTTTCTACTAAGCTTTTCTGGGATCTACAGTTTCCTACGGCTTCTCTACTCTTGTCTGCAAACAGGATAACTTTATTTACTTTATCGTACTAAAACTTAGTTTGAGTATAGTTTTTAGTACTTTAAAAAGGTTACCTTATCAAAAAAAAATACAGACTTAACTTGTTCGTACACAAACAAATATTCAGATAATATTTTTTTATGTTTTTAATATTGTATTTGTGGCTGTACTAGAAATATAATTGTTAGAACTTCTAACAAAACGATATAACAATTTTTCCAAACAATTAGGAAATTCAATAAAATACCAATTTGTTTTAGAACTTCTCGTACCTGTACTAATTTAAAGTATCAAACATATTTTGGAGCTTTTTGCAAAGGTTTAAACATTATTTTGGGCTCTTTTGTGAATCTTTTGGGGGCTAAATGTTAGCTAGGTGGGTAAAAAAATAAATATTTTTTAAGAACATTGGGTTTTAGTACAATTAAGATAAAATTTGTCACAGTTGTTAAGTTTTCTTTTGTAATGGAAAATTTATATTTAGTACTAATTGCATAGAAATCACAATTTGTGTACGTTTTTGCAAGTGATATTTTTGTGTTATTAACGAATTATTTTTAGTACTAGAAGTTTAGTACTAATAGACAATAAAAATATATTTTTTTGCATTTTTGAAAAAGGCTTATTTTTAGTACAAACTTATTAAAAATCATGGTTAATTGTCTTTAGAACTATTTTTCTGAATGATAAATATTTTTTCTTTTGTTTGCAGTACAAAAATAGTTTTAGTACTTTATTAAATAAAGTAAACATTTTTAGGAAAACTTATATTTTAGTATATATTTGATAAACATTTTATTTCTATCGCCTGTTAAAACAATTTTTCTGAATTAACAACTTTTTTGAATTGAATTAACAACTTTAAGCCGATTAGTTTTGTCTATTTTTTTTAAGTGGGTATTTTTTTATTTAGTAATTTTCTTTAGTACTAGACTACATGAAACATTTTGCGGGAAAACAATATTCTCCTAGTTTTTCTCACAAAATTCTTTTATTTTAGCACGTGTAAACTTTTTACTATTTTTTTCTAATTATAGTAATAGTACTAGTTTTTTAGTACTCACAAAATTAATTTTACTACTTTTTTAAAAAAAATCTTTGTAGAACTTTCTCCAACAAAAAAGCATTTTTTTTTTGTAGTTCTAAACTTCGAGAAAAAAACAGTTTTAGTACTCAACAAAATGCGTTTTTAGTACTAAACGAAATAGTTGGTTGATAGGACAAGCTGAACAATTGTATTAAACAAATCAGATTGGCCATTTACTAAACAAATAAGGTTGTTCTGGAGAGTGTGAAAACATGACACAGAAATACCACAATATCAAAAGCTCGTAATAGATATCTAAGAAATATTGTTAAAATTTTAATTCATTTCTAAAACAGTAAGCATTTGCGGCCATTAACATTTTAAAGAGGATATCTTCTAGATGGAACAAATAGAACTACTAACTCATTAAAGACAAACTGTTTCATTTCCAAACCAGTACTTCTAAGCTATTGAAAACAATATTTCTTTTTTCAAATTGGACATGTGGGTATCATTTCTATTTCTATTTATATTTTTTTTTTTTTTTTTACTAAACTAAACGAATATTTTTGCGGGAAAACAGAAGCAATATTCTCAATTTTTTCACGAAATACTTTTATTCTTGCACGAGTAAACTTTTTATTTAATTTTTTTTTATATGTAAATCGTATTTTTCCTCATTTTCTGTTTGTTTTGGTTATAAGAACAAAAACTGCGACCCAATCGGGTTTTAGTTTTTTAGGAAAAGAAAAAAAATGTTTACTACTTTATTTAATATTTCTTTGTTGAACTTTCTTTAACAAAGATACATTTTTTGAAGTAGTTCTAAACTTTGTTTGCAATTTTTCACTTTTAGTACATAGTTTGGGAGAAAATGGTTTTGGTACTAAACAAAATGTGTTTTAAGTACTAAATGAAATAGTTTAGGACAATGTAAACAATTTAATTAAACAAATCAGAATAACTATTTGCTAAACAAATAACGATACAGAAATTCGACTGAAGATCACTCGAGAGAATGTGAAATCATGATATGGAAATACCACAACACCTATAGCAAAGTTTGCCAGAAGACCTTGAATTCGCTTGTTTTGCCAAGACTTGTTAAAGCCCAAATCAAAAAACACATTTAAAAAATATTAAACAATTTTAATCAAAAAACTAATTTCATTTGTTCAATTAAAAATTTACAATGTAGTTATGATTTTTAGAAAAGTATGCTTAATCTTCTCTACCACGCATATCTCAAACAATTGAAAAATATGTGCATATTAATTATAGTATTAATTGCACACTGTCTAAGAAGACGATGAATAAAATTCAAAAATCCCCCCATATCAAAATTTGCTCCCTGGCAACTCTTCCCTAACTACGTGAATAGCCAACTACCGTATGTACAAAAAATACATCGTAGATGTCGCTAAAACTATGGGAAATAGTGGAAATTAGATTACATATGATTTTCTAACAATTGTGAATTGTTGTGGTGTTTGTCATAGCTATCTTCTGCAATTACAATTAAATGTAAAATCGACCCCGTGTAATTGAAACTGGTTTTAAGCCACAGCAAAAATCGACCTGACTTTAGATCAAGCGGTTAAAGCGCCTGTCTAAAGTGTAGTGCGAAGTGCATGTGGCAAAGAAAGCAGGTTCAAGCCACGGTCAGGATTGCATTTAATAAATAAACATTTCATATAGATGCAATCAAACAATAAAAACCATAACAAATAATTACAGTATTGTCAAAAAGGATTACTGATGAAGGTTGTGTTACCAGAAACTGCGCAGTCTAATTCAATAAAAAAATTAACAATGTAGTTATGATTTTTAGAAAAGTATGCTTAATCTTCTCTACCACGCCTATCTCAGGCAATGCTTTTTGTTAAAAATCATTTAGTATTTTAAATAATTTGTATTCCCACGATGGGAATAGAATATCATATCATGTTTTCCATTAACACGATTTTTTATAAAAAAAATGTTCGAATTTAATTTACACGGTTTTTTTTTCAGGAACATATATGTCGTGTGAATCTAGGGATAGGTGTAGTAACTTATGTCTTTTATAATTTTCAAGATTTTTTTTTGTGAATGTCAAGCATTTTGGAAATTTAAATCTGGCAACCCTACCTATAGCACTTAATAAATTAAAATTTCTTTTATGAAAACCCTTTGCTAAGATATAGTATTAGAGTTAAAAAAATATTGGGAGAGGGGATATTTTCTAGATGGAAGAAGATACAACTATGATTTAGAAACTGAATTTTCGCTGTTATCGTAAATAACAAGAGCTTTGAAACTGCTTTATAGGGATCCCAATTTTGTACTCTAAATTTATATTTCAAATTCAGTTTAAGTTTAAAATTATTCTAAATTCCTGCTGAGTTAAATACAGTTTTTTTTAGGGATGTAGAGTAGTAATAGATTTGAATGTCTTAAACTAAACGTTTTTTTTTTTTTGTTTCGCAATATTAGTTGTTAGTATATAATTAATGTATGATATTAATTCTTTTTTTTTCGCTTTAGTTACACTCTATATTAAATTGTTTCATTATTTTGATAATAAAGAAAATTAAGAAAAAAAAAAACACTGCAACATTTAAATTTGTATGTTGGTTTTGTATGTGGAGTGTGTGTTAATAAATGGTAATTTTTTCTTTTTTTTCGGTTTATATAAAGATAGAGTTAGAGAGGAAAGATGTAATACGATATTATGATGTTCACTGAAAATAGAATTGTTTGAAGAAAAAAAATAAATGGTAAAGCATACGGTTAGTATGGTATTGTTTGTAACAAGATAAGAAAATTATAAAGCGTTTAGCCTTAAGAAAAACAGAAAAACCAACTGAAATTTGTTTCAAAGAAAAGTTATTACAATGAATGAAATGTTAATATAATGAAATTGTTATAAAAGCCAAAAAATTTCAATATAAGATTAAAAGAAAAACTAAAATTTGGTTAAAAATTTATTAGTAAAACAACAACGAAAAAAGAAAATCAACAACAATTAACGAAAATTAAAACAAAAACTACAAACTACACTGAAAATATTTTGAGAGAAAGTATTTAAAAAAAAAAATAAAGAACTCAAAATTATAAATATAATCAAGTATAATGATTAAGCGGTGTGCATGCATTACCACCGATCCCAACGTACTGAATAATTACCAACCTTATTGTCAAAATCGGCGAAATCAGCAAAACCTCCAGGATTTGTAGAAGAACCAAAGGCATCAGGTTGTGCCGGACGATTTGGAGCCTAAAATAAAGTTATATTTGAATTTGATATTAAATTGAATTACCACATAAGAATAAAGTTTTAAACAAACCTGTATAGGCCTGGGTGGAGCTGGTCTTGGTGGTGGTACTTTTGATTTTTTGGGCGGTAATGCTGGACTGGGTGATTCTGGTCTAGGTGGAGGCCCTGATTTGTTGCTACTAGTAGAAGTAGTAAGAGAGGATTGTGTATTGGGGCTTAATACCTGACCCTGACCAGTAGGTGCATGTAAAGAAGCAAAGGGATCACTATCGAAATCAGCCTTAGCGGGCTAATAAATTATAGAAATAGAGACAAGTTATCAAACATGTTTATAATTATTATACAAATAATATTTTCTTATTACCTCTGTTTTATTGCCAGCAAATGCATCACCACCAAATGGATCTTTATGCGCTTCACCAAATCCAGTATTTGTTGAACCTCCGAAAGCATCAAAACCAGCATTAAAACTTGTATCGAATCCCGTATTAAAACTATCATCGAAACCACCTTTTGCTATGTTTTGTGTATTACCAGTGAATGGATCACTTTCAAATCCATTTGTT
Organism: Delia radicum; assembly: GCA_021234595.1. Classification (NCBI taxonomy): domain Eukaryota; kingdom Metazoa; phylum Arthropoda; class Insecta; order Diptera; family Anthomyiidae; genus Delia; species Delia radicum. The sequence goes on along the minus strand of CM037855.1, from coordinate 181,701,480 downwards.
GCAAAACCATTATTTTTATTTAAAGCTTTATTACTATCGCTAAATGGATCATCTTTTGATATTTCAATTTCTTTTTGCAATGTTTTGCGCGCATCATCAAAATCGGGCTCAATTTTCAATTGATATTCAGATACAAGTTCAGCATTTTCTGATTCGATAGCAGCACGACACAATAACAAAGCATCGGTCATTTGACGTTGGGTTTCCATTAATTGTGTGACCATAGAACGAATCTTAAGGAAAAAAGGAAATAAATCTTTATTTATTTAAAAGCCAAAAAAATATAAAATTTATATATACACAAATCAGCTTTGCTATTTAGATTATAAAATAATGATATAGAAATGCTAATGCAGATTACTCGGAAGAGCATGAAACGTGATATAGAAATAGCACAATACCGATTGACAGAACCACACATTATATATCGGTCTAAAAATGCTAATACATGAATCTCGTAACAGGTGAAAACTGTAACAAATAGCAATTCGCGATTCTCTCCCTTGACGGTCTGATTAGCCGCCTTTACCTAAACATCTGCCATTTAGGACATGTCGCGCATTTGCTGCAAGAACGTCATAACTCAAATGACATTTTAGATAATGACGCAGAATCATTCGTTATACCATGCTTTATATTCTGTAAAAAAATCGTATTAACATTTTGAATACTCAACTCTTGAGAAAAAATGATTATTTTTTCTTCAAGGTGGGAGTAAATTGAAAACTTTAAACTGGTTTTCTACAAAATCAAAAATTTTGAGTTATGACGTTATTGCAGTGAAACATATCTGGGGTATGTTTCACTCAAAAGATACTTTTTGCGATTCAAGTCAGATTTTATTATGTAAGTTCCTACTCCGGCGTAGACATCCGGTAAAGAAAGATTTTTGATAATTTGTATTAGAGATGGACACGTGATTGAATTTTGAGTCACGCACGATCACGAAAGAAAAATATTACTCAAGCACAATCACTCACGCAAATTCACGAAATTAAACCTGACCCGAAAATATAAAATTAGGCTAAATTGTGAATGTTTAACTAAAATTTGCTCTGAATATAAGGTCCGTTTCATATTTATAGCCCATGTATGAAATTATACTTTGTAGCTCTAAACATTTTAAAGTAATCAACACAGGCAGAAAAATATAATCGGCACAGTGTTGGCAAAGTTTCGGCGGATTTTTTTTTTGATTATTTATGTTTTTTGCACTTATGTATAGCTGGAATACTCAAAGAAAAATATGATTTTAGCGATAAATTAGGAGAAAATACAAAAAATAAGCAATTGCAATAATTTTCCATTGAAAATGTCATAAAATATTTAGAAAAGAACTATAAATTGTAACAAATGTTCTACATGCTTTAAATATTTAGAAACAAACACAGACATTGATACTCAAATGAAAGATATTTTTTATTTTGTAGATTATATTCTTAAAAAATATTTCATGATTTCGCGGTTAAATTTCGAAAAAATTAAGCAAAATATACTGAAAAATGAAGCGAATGAAGTTTTTTTTAAAAGCGCAATATTTCAAAAATTGAAAATGATAACATTTTGACAGATTTACGTTCAGTGTACCCAAGTATATTTAAAAATATTTACTTCAAACACAAATTCTGCAAAAAGTTGAAAACTGTTGAGTAGTGTAATTGAGAAGGATTTTTCAGTTTTACGTTGCTATTTTGTTCATTATTTTTTCCGTGATGGTTTTCCTTTCCGTTACGTTTCGTATTGTGCTGATTTTCTAAGCCAACGATATGTGTGTTTCTTGAGGAATTCACTAAAAATATATATTTTTTTTTGGAATATCCAATAAGAACGTTATACAAATGGGTTTAATTACCCAGCTTAAACAGCGATAAAGCTAAAAACTTAACATTTTTAATGTTGATTCTTCCTCCACTTAGATTGGATTTTTGCAATTTTTTAGGTATTTTTTCACTAAAGATATATACATATTTGACTTTTGATAAAAACTAGCAAGAAATGGTGTTTAAAGGGATAACTTTTTTTGAATTGTATAACTTTAAAGAACCCTCAAGCGGTAATAATAGCAACAAAAGTTGAAATTTTGACAGAATATTAAGCTTAGACTAAAGATATTCTAAAAATTTAAATTTTGTATAATTTTATTTTTAAGTCTTGATTCGCAAATATATAAAATTTTATTTTCTTTAAGTTAACAGATTTTAAATTTTTTTTGGAAAAACGTCGTTTTTTTTTTGTCAATTTTATAAAATTGACATATGGCAGCCCTGATTTATTTATCGTATGGCATTGGTTTAAAACAAATTACATAAATATTAATATTTAGGAAGAAATTTAAAAGGAGAAAGAAAACAAATTCTAGTGATAAGTATCAGATATTGATGTCAATATTTTTTAGCCATTCGATAGCAGCAGGACTAGCGTTGTTTAGTTCAGATAATTCGCCAAGAAATTTTCGATGAGGGCATTCTTTTATAATGTGGTGAATGGTTTGCACAGTATCACTGCAATCACACAGTGGGGAGACTGCTGAGTCCCATTTGTGAAGGGTAGCTGCGCATCTTCCAGTGTTTGTTCTAATACGGTTAAGCCTAACCCATAGGAGCCTTGGTAGTTCTGACCCTGGTGGCATGCAGGTTAGATCTTCGATTTTCATGGCGTCATCATACGAGGATAGATTCCAATTGTCGGTCCAAATGCTTTGTGGGTCGTAGTTGTTTTCTGTGAGCGTTTCGGCAAGCTTTAATGGTGGGTTTCTAGATTGGAGACGATCGTCATGGGCGGTTCCCATTTATTGATGTACTTTAAAGCTGGGATTAGCCATTATTTTACGTTGTTCACGTACTAGAGCATTTTGGCGTCTTATATTTGGCGGTTGTATATTACTAAGAACAGGTAGAAATCTTAATGGAGTTGAAGACATTGTACCTGTTATTAATCGCATTGATGCGTTGAGTTGGACATCTAGTTTGTTGACGTGTGGACTGTTGAGCCAGACCGGTGCGCAATATTCTGCAGTGGAATATACTAATCCAAGCGAAGCTGAGCGCAGTGTTTTTGCCGAAGCTCCCCAGGTAGTTGAGGCAAGTTTTTGGATTATATTGTTTCGCGTTTTTACTTTGTTGGCAGTATTTTCTATGTGTTTCCTAAATGAGAGTGTTCTGTCAAGGGTGACACCTAGGTATTTTGGAGTCGGATTATGGGGTAGTGTAGTGTTACCAAAACGTACATTTAATTCTAGGTTAGATTGAATGTTGTTCAGATGAAAGCATGAAACTTCAGTTTTATTTAAACTGGGGCAAAGTCTCCATTTTTTAAAATAGTTTGAAAGTGAAACAAGATCCTTTGTAAGAACAGATTCTGCATCTTCGACTAGAGAGCGTTGAGTGGCTATAGCAATGTCATCGGCATATATAAACTTTCTCGAATATGTTAATGGGAGATCATGTGTGTAAAGATTAAATAGCAGTGGAGCCAGTACTGATCCTTGAGGGAGACCATTGTTGAGTTTACATTTTCTGCTTTGTTTGTTTCCGAGATATACTATGAAAAGGCGGTCACTCAACATGTTGTTTAGAAGCGTGGCTGTTCGGATGCAAGGTATTGCTTTTAAAAACTTATAGATCATTCCGTCCTTCCACACCGTATCGTATGCAGCCTTTAGATCTACAAAAGCGGCAGCAGTCTTGAGTTTCTGTTGAAAGCCTGACTCAATGTACGTTGTTAGGGATACAACCTGGTCCGCGCAGCTGCGGCACGATCGGAACCCTGCTTGTTCTACAGGGATTATATTATTAATGGTGGGTTCAATTCTATTGTAAATAAGCCTCTCAAGTAGTTTATATACTACGCTTAGTAGTGATATTGGACGGTAACTTTCAGGTTGTTCTTTTGACTTGCCTGGTTTAAGAAGAGCGAGTATTTTAGATCTTTTTAGATCCGTAGGGATGTGGCCTGTGAGCATGATGTTGGAATAGAATAGTGTCAGCCACTTTCGAAAGTTCTTCCCACTATTTATGAAAAATTCAGGAAATAAACCATCAGCTCCTGCTGCTTTACCAGGTTTAATTTGCGTTATTGCATAATAAATTTCCTTTTCTTCAAAAGGTCCTGAGAAATGTCGTAAAATTTGCGATTGACGTTTTAGTTGTTTGAGTTTCTTCTTTATATTAATTGTGTGTTTTTTATCTGATACGATTTTTGAGGTTTGTTTAATATTTAGGGCAATGCTGTCTGGGTGTATAGACGTTTTGGAATTTGCTATAGGTGTGCTATCTCCTAGTTTACGGAGAAGGCTCCAAGCTTTCCGACTTGAGTGGGAAAAATTCGTATTTTCAACCGTTTTTTGCCATTTTGTCATGCGAGCGTTATCTAATGATATGAGAAGTTCATCTGCAATTGACTCATCCTGCGTGCCTAGATATTCTTCATGAAGAGCTTCTGTTTCCTCGGACCAACCTGGGACGTATTGTTTTCGGTACCCTCTGGGAATATGTTTTTTCGCAGTAGCAATTACCATTTTTACCATTCTAAGATAGTTTTTTGGGTTTGGGTTTATCCACCTTATGTTTGAGTCGAGATCACGAGCAAATAATTTCCAAGAAGCTTTGCAGAAGTTCCATCGTGGTTTAGGAACTGATTCGACTAAGGGAATTTGGATTCCAGTTTCTAGGAATACTGGACGATGTTGGCTGTTTGGGAAGCGTTCGAGTACTTTACGGTAAATTGGAATGGAAGTGTGGTCATCTTTAAGACTTACAAAGGTCAGATCGCGGTTATATCCTCTTCGCCAGCGGCCGGAGTGGAAAGTAGCCGCATCTTTAGCATCATAAACAAGATGTTTGTTATTGACCTCTGCCCATTCCACTAACATATTGCCACTTACGTCATCGGCTGGGTACCTCCATGAGGTATGTTGACTGTTGAAATCACCAGTATACAAAGAGGGAGAAGGCAGTGTAGGGAGAACTGTGTCAGGCCATACAATATTTGGAGGTTTGTAAACGTTTACAATGTGTATACCAGAAACCTCAATTGTTATGATGTATACGTCTTTGTCAGCACTCGTATCAATAAGAGTAACATTTTCTATACCACTTCTTACGTACGTAGCGGAGCCATAGGACCGGTGATATATAATGCCAATGGCGTCATAGCCATCAATCATCCCACGGTTATTAAAGTCCTCTTCAGTAGAAATATGTGTTTCTTGTATAACTACGACATCAATACCTTCGTTATTTAGAAGACGGGCAAGGTACTCGCATTTTGATTTGCTCATACCTTCAATGTTAAGCTGTAATAATCGGATCGAGGGGCCGATTTTCTTTGTCAAGAAGCTCTTAGAAGAGCTGGTACGATTTATTTCAGGCTGCATTATATATTTGTTCAGTGTTGTAATTTGTTGGTTCGTCTTATATATTTATATTAATTTGTACTAATTTGTTTTAAAATTCACCAGGAGATCAGGATAATATTCTGATAGTTTGGCAGCCAGATGTTATAGATCAGTTAGCGTTACCCAGGGTGCACATGCAAACAGTTAGTTTACGGAGGCGATCTATGTTATGAGGAAAGATTTTGGTAAATCTTCTTTTTTCGGGCCATCTTCAGCTCATTGATGTTTTCGAATATGACATGAATTTGCTTTTATCTAATATTTCTGCCTGGATGATAAATTGTAATTTGAATATAAACTCTACCAAGACAAAAGCTATGCTTTTTAAACCACATAACTCTGAAGTGGATGTATCTATTACGATTAATGGCGAGCTTATTGAATTCGTTGAAGTTATTAGATGTCTAGGTATTTTAATAGATAACAATCTAGAATTTGGTCGGCATATAACCTGGTTAAGTTCCAAAATAAATTTTACCCTACGTAGATTATATTCCCTTAATCTTTATTTGCCACTTTCTATTAAAAAACGCACATCACATTCATTATTAATGTCCAACTTATTATACTGTATTGAAGTTTTTTCTGGGTGTAGTGTCGATGACTTCAATAAATGTAATTTACTGTTTAATAATATAATACGTTTTGTTTACAATTTGAAGCCATATGATCATGTTTCGAGGCATATTTCTGATTTTTTTGGGATGCAATTTTAATAATTTTGTTCGAATTCCATTGCTATTATTCTATCATAAAGTCATGCTCTCTAATTGCCCTGAATATGTTCATAAACATTTTATACTCTTGAACACTGAAAGAAACCCTCAACTTTTATATCCCATTAGAAATTATATTATTCATTAATGATCATTTCATGTTCGTGTAGCTAAGTGTTGGAACCATTTACCCTTACCACTGTGATCTTTTGATCTATCTTTAAAAACATTCAAGTGTAAACTTGTAGAATATGCTTCTGTAAATGATATTTGATGTGCAAAAATTTTCAAAAATTTTCAAAAATTCTCTAAACTACAATACATTTTGTCATGTGAGTTTATGCTATATTCTTTAATAATCTTTTTAAACTTTTTTCTTAAATTTTTGTAAGTTAAACTTGCTATATACAAACTGTTTTATATTGTTATAAAATAGGATATTTAAGGTTTTATAGTTTTAAGTGACATAATAAAGTCGATTGTTAATTTTGGTCTACCAACTATATATGGCCCGAAGGGCTCGGTTGGTTTTTTTGAAATAAATTAAATTAAAATAAAAAAATCAGGAGTTATCTCAGACATTAAGAAAGCGTCATTTGTTATAGTAAAATGTAAAATGCATCAGTAAATTGAAAATTTTTATGGTAAATTTTTATTGTAAATTTTTATTGTAAAAGTCAATGAGACGTTTTCAGTGGAGTTTTATATCCAGTTTAAATTCTAAATTTCTGTAATAAAATTCGAATATGTATGGTAACATTAGATTAGATCAGAAGGCACTATGCACCGCGACCAATGTAGGTCTTTTGTGCTGCCTAAGATTACCTACAGATTCAAGCTACCTATAAAGCCAATTATCCTATTAGGCAAAATGTTCGTGATGTCGGAAGGCGAAATGAAGCGATCACCCAGAAACCTAAGTCTCCTATCACAAAGCCTGGGACATTCGCAGAGAACATGCAAATCATCCTATATAACGGTCAAATAGTCGTAATCACATATGAATATACGTGCATCAGCCCATATAACCATCAAATAGTCGTAATAAGTATACGTCTTTGGCCTTAAAGGCCAAATAAATAAATAAAATAATTCCATTTCACTTTTTTTATTTGAATGTTTTTATGGCTGAAATATCGTTATAAGTCCTAAATTACATTTAATATTTTTTACAGTTATATTAGTTTTTTGTTTTTATATACATCGAGATTATTTTTATGTTATTTTCAATTTATAACGAGCTTTCAACCTCCGTATATTTACAAAAATAAAGCAAATCAAACATATTAGCTAGGTTGATACTAGTATTTCGATCTGGCTAAAGACCTCATCAGAACCCGAAGTTTTAGAAAAGTTAGAGCCTCCATAATAGGCAGAACTTTAACAAAAAACCTATTAATAATCAATTTTGCTCCATTCTTGTCTTCTTAGTAATCAAGCACGTGGTTAGGTCTTTTCCTAACAAGCATCATGACGTTACTAAACTTTGAAGACCAAAAATGTTCTATTTATATAAAAAAATTTTAGTTTGTACTCTGGCTCAAGTAATATTAATATGTTTTGATTAAAAATTATTATTCTGAACTATAGTTCACTTTGCTATGTTTTCTCATTGCCTTTTTTTATAGATTTTCACATCTTATAAGATCATATCACAATTTTTAATTGATTTTTTTTTTTTTTTGAATTTGAATTGACGTTTTTTCTGCCACAACACATGTGATAATTTACAATTGGCATTTGCTAAATGTCGGTTTTTATAGCTCATTTAAATTTTTTTTAACTATTGTAGCGTTATAATGCCTGATTTGAAGGTGAATTCGGTACCGTGAAATAACTCCCAAATGAAATAACTCCCAAAAAAAAAAATGAAATAACTCCCAAAAATTTTCCATATAAATTGGGATTTATTTCATTATGAAATAACTCCCAAATGAAATAATTCCTAACCAGGTTTTGTTGAGAGTTATATCACTCCTTTTTTGCATTGAGAGTTATTTCACTTTTTTTGAGACTTATTTCATTTTTAAATGTGATTTTATCGTTGGGAGTTATTTCATTTTTGTTGGGAGTTATTTCATTTCTACTAAAATTACATTTTGGTAAATTTTATGCATTTGTAACGGTTCTTAAAATTGTCGTAAAGTAAATAATAGCAATACAATTAGTTATTTTACCAAAAGGAATGCAGTTCTTGCTAAAATTTTGGTAAGTAAAGATCGGTATTAAGTGATTAAAAATAATTACAAATCCTGAATTTGAAATAATGAGTGGCAAAAGAAGAAATAGTAAAGTGTTATACGTAAAAATCGAAAATCAAATTTATTTAAAAAATTCGGAAGCTAGAGGAAGAAAATATTATACGTGTTACGAAGAAAACGTGTTACGACATAAGGTCCATGGACATTATACTCCAGTGTGGAAACAGATCAGTAATTTTGAAGTTTCTTTTGTGTCGCACGCAGAAAATACTTTATTTCGCGAAGCCGCCTCCCGCGTTATACGGAGGAAAAAAACCCCGGCCGAAGGCCGCCATCCAGAAGAACTTGTTTTTCAAATCAGATGTCGAATCCGTTGAAATCTTATATTTTTAAGACATCAAGTAATTTGTAAAAACAAGTTTTTCTGTGTGGCGGCCTTCGGCCGCTTTTAGGGGTTTTTTCCTCCGTAGAACGCGGCAGGCAGCTTCGCGAAATAAAGTATTTTCTGCGTGCGATTATACGATTTATAAATTTAGTTTTATTTTGTGATATACTACTAAAGAATATTTAAAAAAATTGTATTGATATACTAAATATTATTAATCTTTTTATTTTAAAAAGTCTGGACGCTATGCCACATTTGAAAGTGACATAATATCAAAAAAAAATAATGTCGTAATGTCCATGGACATTTTCCAAATTGTCATAAAGTCCATGGACATTATGACACTTTTCGAGTGACATAACGTCCATTTGCATTATGTCATTGGACGTTATGACATGCCACCTCTGGAAAGCATGCGCCGCGCCGCGCCGCCTCCCCCCCCCCCCCCTATGCACTGTTTCACTACTCCATGCTATGTAAACTAATTTATTTTAACTTTTAAAACAAAGATTATTCCAGGTTTTTCTATATGTATTTTTCTATTAATTTTGTTGATTATTTTTGTATATTTATGTTTACATTAAATTCTATCTTTATAATATGTTTAATATTATGTACATTTTTACATTTATTTATGAAATAAATAGAATTCGATGTTTTTGAATTGGGAATTATTTCATTTTTTTGGGACTTTTTTCATTGAGAGTTATTTTATTCATTATTGGGAGTTATTTTATTACTATGAAATAACTCTCAAATGTTGGGGCTTATTTCATTTTTTCTTTGGAGGTTGTTTCATTTATTAAAATTGGGACTCATTTCATTTTTTTGGGACTTATTTCATTGGGAGTTATTTCATTGGGACTTATTTCATTTGGGAGTTGTTTCACGGCACCGGTGAATTCATATTTTTACAACTAATTATGGATATATAAACTTGATATTAATTGAACTGTGAGGGTGTTCTATAACTATGCGAGAAGTTTTCTCACCGTAAAATACAAATTTACCATGTTTAGAACATTTGCAAATTACATTAAAAAAAATGTCCGTGAAATACATGTTACAAATCTGAATATAATTTTACAATTGAAAAAACTCAATTTTTTTCTGCCGAAATTAATCTTGAAATGGTGTAGTTTTTGTTATAGAAATACACTTTCGTATTTTCTCATCAACACAACGAACAAAAATATATATTTTTAAATAATTTTTGAAACTTTCTGAATTTTTCTAAAATTTTTTGCAAAATAATTAATAACTTACCGAACTAATTTGTAATTGTGTATTTTGTAAATGGTTTGTTAGCTTTTGTAATTCACGATTATTTTCATCATATTCTTTTTGTAATGAATTCTCTTCGTCTTTGAGTTTTTGTAACTCTGAACGTTTAGCATTTAATTCACCCTCTTGTTCATTAATAGTATCCTCCTGTTTCTGGCATTGTTCACGTATCTTATTAACCTAAAATAAAATGATTAAAAAGAGAAGCGAAAGAACAAACAAACATATTAATAATGTTAACCTTAATACGTTAAAAGTACACATGTAAAACATATTTTGCAATATGTTTTATTTAGAACACAGGCAATTATAGTTAGAATGTTTTTTTTTTTGCCTTTAAATACCTTAAGGCACAACAATAGAAATGTTAAACAATTTATTAAACAATGATTTTTATAAATAGAAAAATAAACCACAAAAGGGGATTTAATACAAGTTAAGACAAATAAACAAAACTAAAATTTAAACAAAATGAAAATACAACATAAAAATACTGAAATTATAAGAGAAAAACATCGCAACCAACCTGATTTCTCATTTGGGAAATATATAGATTAATACTTGATAAGGACATCTCAATTTCAGAGCTCTATTTTTTTTTTTTTTGATGTTTATAAATGTTTGTGAAATTATTTTATTTTTAGTACCATATTAAATTAAAGTGATATGATATTTTTTGTTATTCATTTAAACAAATTGTAGCCAATGTGCAATTGAAAAACCCCGGTATGATTTTTTTATAATATAAAAGGGGAAATTATATGAAAGGAAAAAATTAAATAAATTAACAAAAAAAAAAATTAAACAAATTAAAAGTAAAAATTTTAAACAATAAATGAAAATACAATTTATTCAAGTTCGAGGCCATACTCTATATTTCTTTATTAGGGTATTGTCCTAACAAATAATCTATAGAGTTTTTGTTTTCAAATTTATCAATTTACCACTTTTGAAAGAAGTGACAATGCCATTCAAAACATCAAACATTCATATAAACTAGTTTCCTCACTAATGAGAACTAATATATATACACTCCGTCTCATAACTATAGCACACTTTAAAATCTTTTTTTAACTGCTTATAAAAATTTATTAAAACACCCTGTATAAAAAAAAACTAAATTTATAAAAAGCTTTCTTACTCTCTTCTACTTCTTCTCACTTATTTTTTTTTTTAATTTTGCTTTTTGAAAAGAACCGTTAAATATTCAAAAAGTCATTGCATATTAGAGACTATTTTTTTCGTTTCATAACTATAGCCCACATTAGTAAACACACTGAAACATGAGTTTTTTTTTGTTAAATTTTATTTAAGAGTAAAATAATAATGAGTTACACCTCCGTTATTCTTAATACACTCAAATATTCTGTTTTCCATTGAATTAATTAGGTTTTTTATTGTATTTTCTTCAATTCCTTCCCAGGCGTCAAAAATAGCAGTTTTTAGTTCTGTAACCGAGTTGTACTAGCGGTATTCGGCGAAAACTCTTCTTGTTAATATTCCCCAGATATTTTCAATCGGGTTAATATCAGGTGAACAGGCTGGCCACTCCAAAACCGAGATATTATTGCTTTCAAGCCATTGCTTTGTTTCTCTGCTTGAGTGTATTGAAGCGTTAGCTTGTTGAAATATGTAATTTTTTTTCAACATTCCTGTTCAAAAATGGAAGTAGACTACACTGGAGCACCTTGGTGTAATCGCTGCTTTTCATTTTTGATGAAACAACCTGCAGTTCCAACACACCATTCACCGAAAACGCACCCCATACCATCAACGAACCTCCACCAAAATTTCTCTGAGAAAAATATTGTGGTTCTTTCCGTAAATCACGCCAATATTGTCTGTGACCATCGGGGCCATCGAGATTCCATTTTTTCTCATCAGAAAAAATAATCTAAGAAACAAAAAATAATAAGAAATGGAGAAAGAGCAAACTATGTACCATCAATACCTGAGACCAATTTTTTTGCATATTTTGCTTAGCGAAATTAAGCCGGGCAGTTTTATGACGCTGAAGTAACCTGGGTGCTCTTTTCAATTTTTGTCGACAGATGTTCGGTGCATCATTTAAAAGTCTCCATACCGTCGATTTGGAAATTTTTGTTGTGACTGTAGCAGCAAGTTTGCTGCAACTTAGTGCAGAGTTGCTAGCTTTTCGTAGAATACTTCTAGATTCGCGACGCAAAAGTTTTTTTTTTGGTCCACCTCGTCTTTTAATGTCGTATTCTTTCGGATTTGAGAGAAATTTGGAAATTACTTTCCGGCTTCTGCAAATTTTCTTTGATATATCGCTCACTCTTAGGCCTGCCCCATTAAATCCAAGAATTTTGCCTTTTTCCATATCTGACAACTTTTACCTCGTGGCATTTCACTTTTATATATATTTTTTTTAAATTATTCCAAAAAAAATTTCATTAATTCACTTGTTTTCACTTTAACGTAACTTTATTAAATGTGTGCTATAGTTATGAAACGAAAAAAATAGTCTCTAATATGCAATGACTTTTTGAATATTTAACGGTTCTTTTCAAAAAGCAAAATTAAAAAAAAAAAAAAAATGTGAGAAGAAGTAGAAGACAGTAAGAAAGCTTTTTATAAATTTAGTTTTTTTATACAGGGTTTTTTTTATTAATTTTTATAAGCAGTTAAAAAAAAAGCTTTTAAAGTGTGCTATAGTTATGAGACGGAGTGTATATGAGCTCGAAGTTAAAGATTTTCACCATTGATCAACAAATAAATTGAACACGTTTTGAAAGAAGTGACAATCCCATTCAAAACATCAAACATTCATATAAACTAGTTTCCTCGCTAAATGAGAACTAATATATATATGAGCTCGAAGTTAAAGATTATCACCATTGATCAAAAATAAATTGAAAACTTGTTTGTTTATGTGCACCTCTACCTTTGGCAGATATATAATACACGCTTTCTGTTTTCTTCTCCTTTTTTCACACTTGTTTTGTTTAAAAACTTGATTACTAGACCGTACTTTTTCTTTTTTACAAGTTTGATATAATTTTTATTAAAAATAAAAATTATGTTTTTTCGACCTTTAATTGTGCAATGAAAATTATTTAAGTTCGAGTTCATACTCTATATTTCTTTATTAGGATATTGTCCTAACAAATAATCTATAGAGTTTTCGTTTTCTAATTTATTAAAAAAAAAGTGTGAAAAAAGGAGAAAAAACAAAAAGCGTGTATTATGTATCTACCAAAGGTAGAGGGTGCACATAAACAAACAAGTTTTCAATTTATTTTTGATCAACGGTGATAATCTTTAACTTTGAGCTCATATATATATTAGTTCTCATTTAGTGAGAAAACCAGTTTATATGAATGTTTGATGTTTTGCATGGGATTGTCACTTCTTTCAAGACCTAGAACCTAGAAAATTCCCGAAAAAGATCTATCAACACATTCCTGAAAGAGGTCAATAAATAAATTTGAAAACAAAAACTTTTATAGATTATTTGTTAGGATTATATCCTAATAAAGAAATATGGAGTATGGCCACGAACGTGAATAATTTTCATTGCACAATTAAAGGTAGAAAAAACATAATTTTTATTTTTAATAAAAATCATATCAAACTTGTATTGTAAACAATATTTTTACTTAATTTATAACAACTATAAACTATTAAAGTTAAAGATATGGTTTTTTAACACTTACCTGAGCTTTAAGATCATCTAGACGTTTTTGAGCTTCACCACGTTGATTTTCTAATTGCTTTAAAGTGGCTGATAAAGTATCTAGTTCGCTCTAAAATAATAAAAACGGAATTTAAGCTTCTTATAGAATTTTTAAATATTCTTTTTCCTAACCTGCAAACTTCTAACTTCACCATTTTTAATACGTATATCAGCTTCTTTTTGAGCTATTTCCGTTTCTAAAGCTCGGCGTTCTTTTGCTAGTTCCTCAATTTCTTTTGATATCATTTCCAGTTCTGGATTAGTATAAGTTGGTTTAGTTTCCTTTAAGAATGTAATATATAAATTAATGAGTTTAATTGTTTTTTTTTTAGATTTAGTTGCAAAACAGAACTTACTTGTACATCTACCCCGGATACAATAGCACGCATAGATGGTGGCACCATATTGGCAGTCAATACTTGGGGTGGATCAATACCTTTTTGTTTACGTTCCACCATCCACATGGCTAAAGCGAATTGCTCTAAAGTTAATTTACCCGACTGATTTGTATCACAAAGGGCCCTGAAATATAATTATTGAATATAAGATTTGTTTTAAGAGAAATTAATTAAATACAAAGACATAATTTCAATATTTATAGTAATTCTTAAAATTTGTTTCCACTAAAAGTAGCTCACAATTTGTGATTACTAGGAAGTGAGATAATTTTGCCGTGCTACCATTTAAGAATTTCTTAATCAATTGAGTTGATTTATATTCTAACCCTTAAATGCCCTCTGTATCTTTAGAGATGCAATCTTTACAAAATGTCTACAGCTTTATTTTGAGCTTAATTAAAATTAAAACTTTCTCTAATGTGTTAAGAAAACCCAACCGCTCTTTAATAAAATAGAATTTTTAATAAATATTTAAAATTGAGCCTTTTTATTAATCATGAAAAACGAAAAAACGAATGGAAAGAAGAGACAAACATTATTTTAGAAAGTTTAAAATAAATACAGAAGGCAAAAGGTAAGCTTTCAAATGATATATTTTTGTTGTATCTAAGGCCGCGTGTTTAGGAAGTTTGTAAATGGAATACTGCTTCTGAAATGGCTTATTTTATTTTGTTGTAGTAAAGGACACAATTTTAAACAAAGTGAAGTGGTTCCGAGAAGTTTTTGTTAATAAACTTGGAAATAGTAGACAAAATTCGTTGTCGGTTTAACTAAACCGAGTTTAACTGACTTCCCAAAAACTCACATGCAAGTACAAGTTGGAAAACATCAATACACTCACACTTTTTTACTAATGCAATTACACTTTTGTCACTTGCGACTCAACTTACAACCAAATTTTGAAGGCAGAGAATTTTTGGCACTTGCGACAAGTTAGACGTCAAAATGAAAAAAAAAAAAGTGTTGCATTGTATTACGTTTTCTAGAATTAGAATTTGGAATACTTGGCAATACTAAATTCATATAATTTGCAGGTCATAGTGTAGACACTCAAAAAGTTTGCATGTTTTTTAGATAATACGAGTATCGATGATAATACATATTCTCAACTTGCGAAGGTATACTTGCATGTGACAACGGGGGATAAGTCACTTCATTCTTGTGTAACGGGCAATTAAAAATTTTTAAATTTTTTGTTGTAAAAGTACGCAGTTTTTGTTGGTAAACCAATTTAACTTGTTAAATTAAACACTATACAAATACTTTGTAAAACATTTTTTTGAAAAATATTCTTTGTAAATTTTGTTCAATCAAAAGCTTCAATTTGAAAAATAATTTTTTCTGTTTGTAATTATTCATAACGAATTTTCCTTTTAAAATAAACTGTTTTGTTTTTCTTATAAACTTTTTAAATTAACGGTTTATTTATTTGATTGAGCTGCGCCAATAGGTTATGGGCCGCACAGACACAATGTCTCAAGATTTTAAGTCATCTTTTGAAAAACTGAATCGAAACAATTATGTAATATGGAAAAAGAAAGCGGAATGTGTCCTTATTAGAGATGACACATGGTCTGTTGTACGTGATGAAAAACCAGCAGATTTAAATGCGGTTTGGTTAAGAAAGGATGAAAATGCAAGAGCATCAATTTATTTGATGATTGACGACGATTTGTTTTATCTTATCGTCGAAGCGACAACAGCTAGAGAGGCTTGGTTGGTAATCAAGAATCATTTTGAGCGTCATTCTTTTAGCGAGTGTGTATTCATCATGAAGAAAATTTGTCAAATGCAATTAGAAGAGAATGGTGATATGGAAAATCATCTTTGTCAGATGCAACAAGAAATCAAGAAACTATCCTGCATGGGTGAGAAACTTAGTGAAAAATGGGAAGTAGCTATGGTCCTTCGTAGTTTGCCAGAATCATACGATGTGCTAGTAACAACCTTAGAGGCTAGAAGTGATGGTGTCCCATCTTTACTGATAGTAAAGGAGAAATTACTTGAAGAAGCTAATAGAAGATCTCAAAAACAATCATATGTAAACGTTGATGCTTCTGTTTTAAAAGTACATGGTGGCTATGAGAGGAAGTTAAAGTCATCATCAAATATTATTTGTTTTTATTGTGAAAAGCAAGGCCACGTACGGAAAGATTGCCGATTGTACAAAGATTTTCTGAAAAATAAGGGTAAGACTCATATGGTTATTAATGAAGACAATGATGAAGGAAATGAAAGGTGTTTTTGGGCTGATGCTACAAAGAGTCATAATGATTGGTTTATAGACTTAGGTGCAACGAGTCATATTTGTAACAACAAGGATTTCTTTCAAACACTAGATGAACGACACAAGACTACACTAACAATTGCAAATGGTTATGAGGTGAGGACTTGTGGCAAAGGTTCTGGTGTGTTGAAAGTGATCAAAGGTGATGGTAAAATTGAAGATGTTCCTGTAAAAGAGGTACTTTATGCTCCTGATATAGAAAGCAATCTGTTATCGGTAAAAAAGCTGACCGCGAAGGGTTTTCGAATACTTTTTTACGACAATATATGTGAAATATATTTCAAAGATAATGTTTTAGCTACTGCTGTACTAGAAAATGATTTGTACAAACTTAATCTTCCAAAAACAAAACAACAAGCTTTAGTGGTAAACCAAACAAAGTGTATACATGAATGGCATCGATGTTTCGGGCACCGTGATATTGATTGCATTAAGAAGATGTTAAAGGAAACATACAATGAAATCCCAAAAAGTTGTAGCTGTGCTAATTTTTGTGAGGTTTGTGTAAAAGGTAAATTATCAAGAAATCCATTTCCAAAGACGTCAAGCCAACAATCGAACTCTGTGATGGATCTTATTCATAGTGACGTATGTGGACCAATGGATACTGCTACTCCTAGTGGTAAAAGATACTTTGTTTCTTTCACAGACGATTATAGTAAGTACGTTACAATTTATTAGCTAAATTTTAAGTCGGAAGTTGCCTCAAAATTTAAAGAATATTGTGAAGTTATGAAAACCAAATTCAATAAATACCCCAAGGTTATACGATCGGATAATGGAGGTGAATATGTTAATTCAGAGGTAAATACGTTTTGCAAGAAGCATGGTATAAAACAACAATTTACAGTACCCTACAACCCCGAGCAAAATGGGGTAGCAGAAAGACGTAATAGATACTTGGTTGAAATGATTCGTTGCATGCTGATTGATGCTAGTATGCCTAAGTGTTATTGGGGAGAAGCTGCTGTTACGGCTGCATATATACAAAATCGTGTTTTAACAAGATCTACAAATTCAATTCCTTTAGATGTTTGGGAAGGTAAGCCTTCGCCATTAAGCAAGTTTTTGATTTTGGATGTCAAGCTTTAGTGTATATACCTAAAGAAAACAGAAAGAAATTGGATGAAAAGGCACGACGCCTAACGTTTATTGGTTATTCAGATCAGGTAAAGGGTCTTAGATTTTTGGACAAAAATACGAATAAAGTCGTAATCAGTAGAGATTATAAAATTGTAGCTAATAATGATAATTATAATGTTGTTAATAAAAACAAAGAAATTTACATTGATCTTTTTGCGCCTTCTGGTAAATTTTCAAATACGTGTCAAAATAATAATGAATTGGTTAAAAATGGTGAACTAAACCTAAATGATGAACGTAATGACATAATTCTAAGTGACGAAGAATTTTTTGAGACTGAAATAGGTGTTGAATCCCCGACAACAATTACAGATGTTGATGAACCATCTAATGATATCCATGAATCTGAAGATGAAGTTTGTGGGCAAATGAATAAAAGTGGTAAACAGCCGATATTAAGAACTTCCACAAGAACCACAAAAGGAAAAACTCCAGAAAGGTATCGAATAAATGTAATAACGGAATCTTTGGAACCAAAATCATATAAGCAGGTTTTAAAAAGAGATGACAAAGATCTATGGCTGAAGGCAATGCAAGAAGAAGTTAATTCTTTACAATGCAATAATACATGGGAAATGGTAACTATTCCGATTGACCGTAAGCCCATTGGGTGCAAGTGGGTTTTTAAATTGAAAACAAACGCAGATGGTGCCGTGACAAAATATAAAGCGAGACTTGTTGCACAAGGGTTTAATCAAAAATATGGTGTTGATTATGATGAGGTTTTTGCACCAGTAGTACGGCAAACAACGTTTCGAATGTTTCTGACAGTTGCTGGTAAAAATAAAATGATGGTCAAGCAGTATGATGTAAAGACAGCTTTTCTTTATGGGGATTTAAAGGAAGAAATTTATATGAAACAACCGATTGGTTTTGAGATTCCAAACGGAAAATTTTGCAAATTAAAGAAAAGTATATATGGGTTAAAGCAATCCGCACGTTGCTGGAATGAAAAACTAGTAAAGGTGTTTCTTAATGCTGGTTTTAAAAGAGGTTTGGCCGATTCGTGCACTTTAAGAAAAGAGAAAGATGGTGAGTGGATTTTTATATTGGTATATGTAGATGATATACTTGTGGCTACGAAATTAGATACACATCAAAACTATATTTTACAACTTTTGAAAAATAATTTTGAAATATCCGATCCTGGAGAAGTCAATTTCTATTTAGGAATAAAAATCGAGAAGGGGATAGACGGATATTTCAATATTAATCAAGAACATTATATAAATAATATAATAAAAGAAGCTGGTGTAGAGGATGCTAAAGTCTCCAAAATCCCAATGGATACTGGTTATATTAAAGATGAAGCTCAAAGCTATTATTTGCCAACTAATGAAAAATACCATCACTTAATAGGAAGTTTGCTTTATCTAAGTGTAAATACAAGACCCGACATTGCAACTCCGGTTTCAATTTTGAGTAGAAAAGTAAGCAAGCCTACCTATCGTGATTGGAATGAACTAAAGAGATTAGTCAAATATTTAAATGGCTCAAAAGCTTTAAAGTTAATGTTAACTTGTGATAATATGAAAGGATTGTATGGGTTCGCTGACGCCGATTGTGCTCAAAGTAAAACAGATAGGAAATCAAACAGTGGATTTATCTTCAAGTACAATGGCTCGTGTATATCTTGGTGTTGCAGAAAACAAGATTGTGTATCGCTCTCATCAACAGAAGCAGAATATATTGCTTTATGTGAAGCTGCTCAAGAAGCAGTATGGTTACGAAGACTAATGATTGATTTTGAAATACATCAAACAGAACCTATAGTTATTTACGAAGATAATCAAAGTTGCTTAAAATTAGTGCAAAATGAGCGTTTTAGTCGACGAAGCAAACATATTGAAACAAAGTATCATTTTATAAAAGATTTAAAAGACAAGGAAATTATTAATCTTGTATACTGTCCAACTGAGAATATGGAAGCAGATATTTTTACGAAACCTTTACATTCAATCAAGATTAAGCAATTCAGAGAATTATTAGGTTTATTATCAAGTTAAATTGAGAAGGGGTGTTGGTAAACCAATTTAACTTGTTAAATTAAACACTATACAAATACTTTGTAAAACATTTTTTTGAAAAATATTCTTTGTAAATTTTGTTCAATTAAAAGCTTCAATTTGAAAAATAATTTTTTCTGTTTGTAATTATTCATAACGAATTTTCCTTTTAAAATAAACTGTTTTGTTTTTCTTATAAACTTTTTAAATTAACGGTTTATTTATTTGATTGAGCTGCGCCAATAGTTTTTATTTACTTTGCACTTCACACTAAAAACACCTTTTTATTGAAATCGAGCTGTTGGGCATTTAAGGGTTAAATTAATATTTAAAATCTCTACCTATTGAGTCGACAGGGGACGAAAATACAAAGGGTCACAATTTCCCTCTAAATCTCCAAATCGTGACGCTCTTGTACCATAAAAACTCTAGCTCATTTTTGTTTGTTTTAAAGCTCTTAATATGCTTTACAAAACTTCTATAACCAAAACAAATTTTGAAATAAAAAAATTAGAGGGTTATGTATCCCTCATAAAAGCGTCAAGGCAAAGGGTGGGTGGAAATGGGGGAATGTATCCCCTGATTTTTTAAAAACTTGGGATTTTCAATGAGTAAGATCCAAAGAACATGGCCTGAAATTTGTATCTCGGAACAGGGTCATTCCATGTCAAATCAATCAAAAATATTTTTCTTGACCTCCTCTGATTTTGATAAAATTTGGTTTAGTTATACTAACAAGCAGAGTCCGTTCATGGGTTCCCTCGATTGCTATGACATTTGAATATGTTATAAAGAATCTGAAATTAAGACCCATATATTTTTAGCTGCCCAATCTCACATTTAAGGGTTAAAAAGTGGGGTCAAAGGTGACACAATTTTCTGTTTATTGCGTTTTTTTCATATTTCTTCCAAAGTGTAACCACATAGTCACAAAAAGACAAACCGTTCACTGCTGGCAAGTAACTTTAAGAGGTGATGCAACTGCTGGAAACAAGTACTTTTCTAATCCCAAATTGATAACATCATTAGTCAAAAGGTCCGTCCGTTCAAAAAAAAGAGTCGGAAAAGCACTTGGTAAACATTATTTCCATTGTTGGCAAGAAGTTAGAAAATCCATAAAATAGATAGTCTAAAAATAGATTTTCCAACATACAATTACAAAAAGTTCATTTATAATGTTTTTGGTTATACCGGGATCAGAACACTGGCCGGTAGATTAGCAGCCGACTGCTCTACCCACTGAGCTAACAAGACATAATTGATAGCTTAAAACGTAAGTGAATAATAACTGCTGGGTAACCTATGGTTGCACAAATATGTTAGCATCTGACCTGGCTAGGATCTGAACCTACTATACTTCTGAATTATTAAAAAAATATGAAAAAAAAAAACTAAAAAACAGAAAATTGGTTAATTTTTGACCTAATTACAAAAAATCGGGGAATATATTCCCCCATTTCGACCCACAACTAAACCAAAATTCATCAAAATCAGAGGAGGGCAAAAAAATTGTCAACTACTTTTTGATTGATTTGACATGGAATGACCTGGTCCCAAGATAAAAATTTCAGGATATGTTCTTTGGGACTTACTCTTTGAGAATCCCAAGTTTAAAAAAAATAGGGGATACATTCCCCCATTTCTCCCACCCTTTGCCACGACCTTTATATAACCTATTTTTTTCGTAATTTTGGTTATAGCAATCTTGTAAAGCATATTGCGAGATTTAGAACAAAACAAAATTAGCTTTGTAGCTACCATAGGACCCAAGATATTGAGTTTTTAAGGTACTAGAGCGTCGCCACTTGGAGATTTTGGGGAATATTGTGACATTCCGAATTTTCGGCCCCTGTCGAAAAATTTGTATTTGTCAGTATTTCAATTAGTATAACTATACCAAATTTCATCAAAACCGAAAGGGGTGCAGAAAATTCATGATTGATTTAGCATGGAATGACCCATATACCCATTTGTATGGAAAATTTAGAACTACCTTTACATTTTCATTCATAACCACTGGACCGTTTTTGCTCATTTTCAATACCAAAATTTTTGGGAAAATGCACATCAATCTATGTAAATATACGTAGTCCGTCCGCATTGCTTTTCGCGCTGTGATCGCCATTTCTACACAGATAGACGGACAGACAGACAGACGGATATCGCTAAATCGTCTTCAAATTGAATAAGGATCAATATATACACTTTATGGGTTTTTGAACCTATATTTCGATGCATTACAAACTCACAGTATGTGGAGTAGAGTGGGGCGATTAGTATGGAAGGAAAAAAATCTTAATGGGCGTTTCGCGTTTCTGATTCTTGGGATTGTACTGAGCAAAAAAGTCCACTAGACCATACGTCTACGGTGAAAATCGAGCTTCCACATTTTGACTTTACGGCAAAAAAGCCCTATTTTTAAATTAAAAATTAACCCCTTAAACCCCACCCACAAATATGATTGATGCATTAATCTGCTAGAGGATCTTCCAAAGAAGAGATTGATACCATAATCTTGAATAAACTCCTCCTACTTCCTGAGATATGTCCATCCCACACTTTGTTACTCTCACAAAATACGGCAAAAAAGAAGAGATTGATACCATAATCTTGGATAAGCTTCTCCTACTTCCTGAGATATGTCCATCCCACACATTGTTACTTTCACAAAATGCGGCTAAAAAGTCAAAATCTGGAAGCTCGATTTTCACCGTAGACGTATGGTCTAGTGGACGTTTTTGCTCAGTACAATCCCAAGAATCAGAAACGCGAAGCGCCCATTAAGATGTTCAAATCGCCCCACCCTAATGTGGAGGGTATAAAAATGTATAAAGTAAAAAAGTTTTCTATTAAAAAATCGAATAGTTTTCTAAACTAATAATTTCTCATATATTAACTTAAAATCTAAAAATATACAATATTAATATATCTGTGAATCAGAATATAATAAGATTTCCAATAATATGTAAAATTTCTAAAAATATGATAAACGAATGAGAACTAATTCAATATAGAAAAAATTTTATTATTATAAGAAAGTTTTGTTTGCAAAAGAAAATGGAATTTTTTAATATTTAGATATTTTTAGCAGACAGAACAAATTATTAACCAATTTTAAAAAGAAAATCTTGTGGCGAAAAAACTATTGTATATATTGTTCTTTTTAAATATTAAAGCTAATTAAATGAATAATTAAAAACTTACCAAATGTGTGCCAATATCTTTTGTGGTACACCAGATTGAAGGAAAATATTCTTCACTTCCAAGCCCGAAACCAAACCATCCTTGTCACGATCTGAATCTCTAAACATCACTTCAAAACGTTTCATATCATCGGCAGTAACAACCCAATCAGCATTGGCAGTAACCGAAGGAGGAGCACCAATCGGTATAAGAGGATCTGTAGAAATAAGTGGTGACACTGTGGCTGGTCCACCAACAGGAGGAACACGTTGCATAGGTGGTGGTACAGTTATGGGCAGAGGAATAGCCGGTGGTGGTGCTATGTCCTTAGGGAAATTAGCCACAAAACCACCATCAGCAAAACCTTCAGACGATGGAGCACGAGGAACACCACTAGCTGGTGGTGGCATTACAGGTGGTGCCGGTTTTGGTGGTGCTCCTGAACCAGGCTTACGTAATTCCGGTGGTAAAACATCGGGCACTGTACGTTTTTCTAATGTTTTATAAACTAAGTGCATGGCCACAATGAATTCATGTTTATCTAGATTGCCATCCTTATCTTGATCAGCTAAATCCCAAATTTTACCCAATGTGTCCATGTTTAATTTTGAGTCTAACAAAACTCCCTTAACCTTATTGCCCGGCAACATATTACCCACAGGTTTTAAAGATTCAAATAATTGTTCATATTTTAAACGATCAATTACAGAGATAGACCAATCACCAGTCGGAACACCGCCAGCAATAACAGGAGCCGCTGGCACCCGGGGTGGCACAATCTTAGGAAGATCACCCTTAAAAGTACAGAACATGTTTCATTTATTATTACATCATACAAAAAAAAAGGTTTATCTTTAAACTTACTACTTTTGGAGGTCTTTCTGTATCCATATAAATATTATTCATATTATAAACATGACCATGCTGTGCCAAGGACACCAATTTTAAGGCGACATAAAAACCAGGTCTATCCAAATATCCCTTACCATTGGGATCCGATAAATCCCAAACACGACTTAAAACCACATCACTAAGACCAGACTTCTTTAAAAATTTTGCAGCCGCCATGGCCTCTATGGTACCCGCACCCTTAGGATCCATCTAAAGATAATACAATGCCAACAATAATTATATAAGATATTACAATTTCGTTCCCAATCGGGAACAAAAATTAAAACTTTGTGTCTTCCGTTATAGATAAAATAACAAAAAACTTATTACACAAAACTATTGTTGACCAATTTTTCCTAAATAAATATTTTTACCTGTTTATAGTAGGCCTCATATATTGCTCCGTGCTTACCGCACAATTTAGCAAAATCTATATTCATTTTGTTTAACAAAATTTCTTTCTGTGTTATTTGTTAATTTTTTCAATGGAATTTTCTTTATTTCCTCAATTTATTACATTCAGTTGTGATTTTTTTCCCAATAGGAAAAAACTGTATTTTATTATCACAAAATCGATAAACTGTAGAAAAAATTCTGACAGTTGAATCGATTTTACCCGAAATAAAAAAAAAAAAAATAAATGTCAAATTGGTATTTTTCTGCTGAGACGACACCCTTAATTTATTATTTTTTTTGTTTTTAACACTATTTTCTTAGGTTTATCAACGATCTTTAATATGTGTATAAAATACAATTAAAGGACTTTTTGCTGATAATAATTTTTAATTAAAAATTTTATTTTATTTTTTTCACTATTTTTTGTTAAATAATTCCGATGAACTACTTTTCGTGATGCCTACTTTGTTGAAGCTAAATGCGTCGCCAGTTCTTTAAAAAAGCGCTAGATGATGACGTTTATTTCAAAATGTGCACTTTTTTAATGTGCCCCACACACTTTCAATATAGTTGATCAATTTTCATTTGTTTACAAATTAATTGAACGTCTGTATTCTGTATTGATATTTACGAACAACAGGTGCATTTCAGCTGGTCAAACGTTAATTATTTATAACATAGTGTCCACATTAGATATTAACCTTAATATAATATGTGCGAGAACGCCACCAGAATAAGGAATTAAATTATCTATGTTCATATTAATGTTAAGGGTGGAGAACACGCATTCATATTTATATCATGTCTTGTCATAATTTTCTGTCTCCCGATGAGTAAAGGCGTCCGTTTATTAATTAAATTTTCAACTATGCGATTAAAAAAATAACTTTAAATTGATTTATAACAGTTAAACAATTTTTAATACACTTTTTCTTCTTGTATTTTTTTTAGTTTTAGGCATTTAACTTTTATGTATGTGTGTGTGTGTATTTTGACAGCTCATATCATAATATTGTTGTGTAAAGATTTATGATAACAACTCTATTTATATATCAGATATAATACTAACATTAACAGTAATGTGTGGTCCACACGTTATATAATTCTCTCTGCGATTGAATTTGAAGTTTGCTGACAGAAAAATATTAAAGTTAATATCTAGTGTGGACACTATGTGACCTATTGACTATATCGTCGTATGAATATTTGTGAGACCTATAGACCATTTCTGGCAAAATTGAGTTAGGAATTGATTATATATGATTAATGTGTCCTCTTTCTAAATCTTTAATCCGTTTTTATATCAATTAGGAGATATCCAGCTCCATATGTGCTGCGTATCCCTATTTTTACAAATTTCTTAACATTGGTATGGTGTATTGACCATGGTTAAAAGAAACAAAAAACTTTTGACCTACTTGAAAGAAAAAAACAATAAAATTGTGATAAAAACGGCTTATAGGCCATATAATAAAAAAATCTTTTTTTAAAAAATTGTTAATAACTCTGGATACTCAGTGCAAAAAGGCGTACAAATTAACAATATTGTTTATAATAAATGCAGCTATAGATATAGCAAACAAAAAAGAAAACCTATCTTGTAGAAAGGTCGGTGCGGCTCTCCAATAATCAATCGACGAGATGCATTTCAGCTGGTCAAACGTTAATTATTTATAACCTATTGACTACATGATAGAAATTGCTCCATCTTTTAATTTGTCCACTTCTTTGAGGAACAATTGCTACTCAAGAGAAATTTTTTTTAATTTAATTTTTCGACTTTCAAATTCCATACAAATTTTAAAGAGAAAATTTAATAAAAAAAAACGAAAATACGCAAGATAAATTTATATAGGTAGTGTTACTAGAACAACAACTACAACAAACAACTACAAACAATACAAAAACAACAGGCGTTTTGTTGTTGAGTACAGTACAAAGAAATGTCAAAACCATATAAGAAATGTCAAAAACAGGTATCAGGAACATAAACAGCTGGGCTACTAAGACTACCTATATAAATTTACTTGTTGTATATAAATTTACTTATCTTGGAAAATATGTATCTTGGGATTTAATACACTGAACCAAAAACAGCCGTGAAATCATGAAATCCCATGATAAATTGAAGGGCTTACTGTAAAAACTTGGAAAGCCACATTTTATTTTAATTTTTTTTTTTGCCTTTTTCTAGGTACTTGTAATAAGTGTTAAGCAAGACTTCTATTAAATATTAACCAATGGATGTCTACAAAATAGCTAAAATCCTTAAAACAATACATGTGGCTTATCAAGTTTTTACAATTAGCCCTTCAATTAGTGAATGGGTAATCAGTGATCACTATACAACCAGCAAAACCTGTCCCTCATTTTGAAAAATTGTTTACTAAATGTATTTTTTTGACGTTTAACTATTTTTTGATTGTTATTTTGATGAAATAACGTCAAATGTATTAACAGAAATTAGTTATTTTAACAAATTTATTTAATCAAAGTAAATAATTATTTTGTTGTTTTAACGATGCGCTTTATTCAATTTAACAAGACAAAATATAAAATATTCGTATTAAAATGTTCTCAAAATGATTTAGATTTGTTAATAAAAACTAAGATAAAGCCAAAAACCTAACGAGAGTTTAATTATTACCATAGAAATAGCTGGCAAAAATAAAAGTATATTTTTTCAACATTTTCCTAATAAACATTTTAAAATTTAAATATTTTTCCACCATCTGCGTTTTAATTATAAGCACCCATATGTGGCGTATGTGTACCTGTAAATTCAATATAAAAAAAATTAAGGATATCTTAATTACCTTTTAATACAGCGTTAAGATTACTTTTGCTACCTACTTTCAACTAATTCAAGGAAAATACCACTAATTCCTAAACATGTGAAGATCATAAAAAAACTTTACTTGAGAGTCTAATTAAAAACGAGAAAATATATAAAAGGCCGGCAAAGAAATACAACTAAATTTAGTACGAATAATTGCTTAGCACCATAAACACCAACGAATAAAAGTAATAACTTTGAAAATGGCGCCACAAAAAAACTTTGAATTTGTTATATTAAAATTAACATTTTTACCATATGTGTAAGTTTAGAAAATATATTGTATAATTAATGTTATAAATATATGTATAATTGTAAATAAACTTTTACAGACATCCTCTATATCCAAGAATAAGTCTCGAGCATAAAACACATTCACCAAGTGCTTCTACGACTCAAGTTAGAAGTTGGGTTAGTATTTTTTTTTTAATTAAATAATATAGATGGTAAATTATTCAATTAACAAATTCTTTTTGTATAATTACAGTTTAATCGTATTATAGCTAGAGAGAAATCAAAAATATCACCCAATTTGTGCATACACTATATTGAATGGAGTGTAGCTACATCAAATGCTAGTCTATTTACTGTGAATGGTTATCGTTATGATGAAATCCTTTTGATATTAGGAGAAGAAACTATACATTGGGTATACTATCAAAGTAATCCATTACACAGACGTATGGAAGGACATGGACCTTTATCTGTCAACTATTGTGGTTGCTGCTTAAATAATCAGTATTTGAAAATTATGGATACGGTAAAAGGTTTTCTTATCGAAATGATGGGCAATAAATAATTAGAAAATCAATTTTTCTAATGTAAAGGGTGATTTTTTAAGAGCTTTCGGAATTGATTACAAAAAAAAACACATAAAATTTAGAGAAATGTATGAAATCTTTATTTGAGTCGATAGAACGATCTATATAATTCAATGTTTAAAGATGATTTCATGTAAATGTTGACCGCGGCTACGCCTCAAATGGTTCATACGCTGGGGTTCAATTTTGGCATACTCTCTCCAACAAATCGGCCAATATCTCACGAATAAATTCTTAAATATTGGCCTGCAGTGCGACAACCGTTGCGGGCTTGTCCCTATAGATACGAGAATTAACATAGCTCCACAAAAAATTGTCTAAAGGCATTAAATCGCACGATCTCGACGGCCAGTTGACCGGCCCCAAACGTGAAATAAACTGTTCACCGAACTCGCCTCTCAATTTTGCCATTGTTTCGTGTGCTGTGTGGCACCGTCTTGTTGAAACAAAAAATTGTAATCATCGCATGGCAGCGGTCGCCAGCCACAGTAACGTTCTGACTTCGTCGTCTTTGAAAAAGTATGGTCCAATGATGCCACCGTCCACTCCAAGCAGTGCATTTTTCGGGATGCATTGGCAGTTCTTGCTAAGCTTCTGGCTGCTCTCCACACCAAATACGGCAACAATACGGCAACAGAGTCTCAATTGCTGCGAACGGCGCCGAATCAATAATTCACGGTCATTAACAACACTCGCGGATACAGCTGCGATAATGTAAATTTGGTGCGAAATTTAGTCACAAGATTCCGAATAGCCGTCTCAGAAGGTCGCCCAAACTAATTATAAATTGGAAGTAATGCACTTTCTTAACCGAGCATGAATTTTGATAATAAAATTCAATAATCTGCAAGCGGTGTTCGTTTGTAAGTCGATTCATGGTTAAGTTATAGACCAAACTGAACGTGTTTAACAGTAACATGTTACACGAAAACAGCTAAGCTGCCTAAAACAGTGTTGCAAAAAAGAAAGTTGCTAAAAATCATCCTTTATAACGTAGTTTGTAAGTTGTAGTTGTAAGTATAAGATTTTCTCAAGAATTTTCTAATTCTTCGAATAAATAATAATAATAATTAATATTTTTAGTGTTTTAGAATTCATTTACTTAATACCTTTTGCGTTTCTTAGATTTTCTTACTGTAACAGCGACGAATTGAATTTTTTAAATTTTTATTTTAATTAGATTTTTTTTTAACAGTTTTGTATTAAACCTATAGATGATGATTTACTAAATGTTGTAGTTCTTATTCTAGCCAGTGTAAGCGAGAACTATATTTGGCTGGTGATTTGGGATAGTCTTTTGGCAAACCAGGTGTAGCATCTGGATAGATTTTCTTTTCGGGTTTTGGAGGAGCTTTATGTGAAGTTGAATTAATCTATAAAAAGAAAACAATTGAAAAATTTTTTATTAAAATTGTGATAATACATATAAAAGCAGATCAATAAGTGACATTTTTTTACTACAAAACAGAATAGTGGATTTTTTTATTAGAAAAACTATTTTTTATTTAATTAAGGTAAATTTCAGATATAAAATCACTATAGAGGCCACAAATTTCTTTCAATTAAAGTATCTTGTTTATAATTTTGGTTTTCATTATATTAAAGCAAAATAAAACACATTTCAGTAGAAGTATTCGATTTACAAACTTCGTTAATCTAAGTTTAAAGATAATATACATGCTAAAAACTCGACCTAAAGCCCGTAATTTCAAGCAATATGTACCTACTGGTGCTTAGATACCTACCCGATTTTGTTCGTGTATACGGTAGGTATTTAAGCGCCGTTTGGTATCTATTGCTTAAAAGTACTGGCAGAAGTAGTACTTTGGCGACTTTTTTAATGCAAAAATTAATCAAAAAAAGTTGTTGGCGGGTGTTTTCATTACTCTGGCGAAAAACGGCAAAATATGTATGACAACCCTGTGTCTGGTCTATTAAAAATGGTACTAAAATTAAAAAGGGCTGCCAATAGTGATGCCATATCTTCTACAAGAAAAAAACGAAAAACAAATTATTTTTAATTTAAAAATGTATTTAATAGGTGTATTCATTAGGCACACATAATTAGTGAACCATAAATAAGCTAGAGCTTGTTATTTATTTAAATGTATAGAACTATTTAGACTAAATACAAGTCCTGATCATGAAATATATCCATTTTAAGCTATATTTGTTAAAGATTTTTAGCTTGTCTTTTGTATATTAGCATGTTTTAGCTTATTTTACTTATATTAGCTACTCTTCTTCTTTTTTTTCCTTAAAAATAGAGCTTTTTACTTTAAAATAGAGCATTTTTTAAATTTTGAACAATCGCTATTTTGAAGTATTTTGTGTTATCAATTGAGTGCTGAAAAATTTAATATTACTTATTGTTGGCATATCAAAAAATATTTTGATATACTAATTTGGACTTTAAAGCTTAAGAAAAACTTTTTCTCTATTGCCTATTTGTTTGACTGACAAAGTATCAAGGTACAAATTTAATTTATAGTAACGTTTAAATAAAAATTTGTGAAATGAAACGGTTTATTTTTTAAAGTTTAACGGCTTATTTTTATATTTAAATAGCTATTTTATAGCTTTTCGAACTTTTTTTAAGCTCTTAAAACATTACACATAATATATTGGCAACCTTTTTGAGTATTTACGGACACTCCGACACGGACGGAGTCATTAATTTCTTTTTTTACGGCACGTTTACATTCCGTAAAACACGTATCCATCCAAGCTTATAAGTAAACAGAACATTAACGGACCTTAAGGCTGTAGGACACCTGCACCTCGTTTCTGTAAAAAGTTTCGCATAAAACATGTAACATAAAACCTTGCTCTGCTTAACATAGGGTGAGTCATAGGCAATTAAATATAAAGTCAATCAAAATAGCGAATCAAACCCTGAATTCGCGTTATTTCTTTTTTTTTTGATTTCGTATTTTACAAAAATACATTTGTCCCTAGTTTTAAAAATTACAAAATCTGAAAGATTTAGCACTAAAAATGTAGTCAACTTTATCATATCTTAAGTCACCCTGTAGAAAGAAGGATGACCATGCAATTCTCGATGCGAATATTCTTTTTTTACTCAGAATATTCTTACAGTAACTACATGTAGGTCATTCGGGTAGTAAATAATAGCAGTTGTTTTAACTGCTATTGTAGTCATTTTTATATGAGAAAATGAAAAACTTCTAATTTAGACAGTCATTTCAAAAAATAACTAACCAAAAATACTGTACTCCTGTAACATTTGTTTTGAGTATATATTTTAGTATTTTAATAAACAATTACCAAAACAGTAATTATTTAAAAATATAAAATTATGTAGAGTTTTTAAAAATTATCGTTCAGTTTATATTTGTTATTATTGATATGTTCAAAGTTTGCAAATAATAATTAGAAAAAGTTATTGTGTCTCCAATGTATAAAAACATTATAACTGGTATTCCGTAGGAAATATAAATTTTTATTACAGTTATATTAGTTTTTTGTTTTTATATACATCGAGATTATTTTTATGTTATTTTCAATTTATAACGAGCTTTCAACCTCCGTATATTTACAAAAATAAAGCAAATCAAACATATTAGCTAGGTTGATACTAGTATTTCGATCTGGCTAAAGATCTCATCAGAACCCGAAGTTTTAGAAAAGATAGAGCCTCCATAATAGGCAGAACTTTAACAAAAAACCTATTAATAATCAATTTTGCTCCATTCTTGTCTTCTTAGTAATCAAGCACGTGGTTAGGTCTTTTCCTAACAAGCATCATGACGTTACTAAATTTGAAGACCAAAAATGTTCTATTTTTTAAAATTTTTATTGTTATTAAAAGAAAAGAAAAAATATTTTTTTTAGTTCTTTTTTTGAAGTTCCGAAAAAATAACTGTTAAAAACAGTAGTTTTTCCAATTTATGTAGAGCTGTTTTTACTACCATTGTAGTTTTTTTTTCATCAATAGTTTAATACTAATACAGTCATCGCATTGTTGACTACATTTGTAGTCATTAACCTGTAATTATTAGTCATTTCTACCTTCTTAATTTTCAGAGCGAATTTCTACAAAAAATATTTTCAAATTTTATATTAAAATTGAAACAAATATGTCAACATTTTTAAAATAAAATTTTAAGTATTTTCGAAGACATACACTGTAATGAAAGTGATTGCTAAAATATCTTTCGCAAATATAAATGAATTTTCGTACACATCATTTTTTAAGCTATTTACATATTATAGTAAAAGATGAACTCATAGGTCGTCCTTTTTCGCTATGTTGACATATACATTTTAGGTAGATTTCGCGTTTTTCCCATGAACCGCACATTCTTTTTTTTCGTTTTTACACGAAATAATTGGTAAGATTTGTCTATTTGCTTATGCACAAAAGTGTTTTGACCGATTGCGGAATGGGATGATAAACTGTGCAAAAATGGTAAAATATAGTAAAAAAGGAGAAAAAACATTTATTTACTTATTAATGCTGCACATTTATTAAACAAATTTGATACTTAAATGTTAATGATGGTCTTTTGCCTATTTAGCATAAAGACCTAAGATAAAATGTTTTATTTATAAAATCTTATGTATAAAAAGCTGCATTAACATATTTTAAATTTAAGTTTACAAAAAATCTAGCCCATAAGTGAAAAAACTGGGGACGCCATTAAAATCATCGTATCCGAAATATTTAGCATCAATGGTCGGTACTCTTGTGTTATTTTTCAAGTTATGCATGTTAGGAAAACTATTTTTTTCTCTTTTTTGTTTATTATATTTGTTAAAGTAATCAATTAACTTTATTAAAATTGTAAATAAAATTCTTACCGTTTACAAAAATTCGACTTGAAAAATTCCTTGAAACTTATTGGTTATTCACTTTTTATTAGATATGTCACAAATAGTGTATTCAGCACTTTACCGAATTTTTTCCGAATATTTATTTCATTCATTTCATATAAATGTCATATAAAATTAAACTGTACTTGAGAAATAGACAAAATTAAATAGAACCATAAAACTTTTTAGGCAGAAAAATCATCTCAATCCAATATAAACAGCAGTGTTTGACTTTTTTAAGAAAAAAAGCTTTATTTTCTGAATTTTTTTAGATAAAAATACAGGTTACAGCAATTTTTTTAAACCAAATGATTCTGCCGAATAGTACTACTATTCGGTATTCGGCTGAATAGTAAAAACATACCGAGTACCAAATTGTAACCAAATATGCGTGACATCTCTACTTTTTTTGTTTATGGAATATTTTACTTTATATTGCGTTTTGTTTTAAAATGACACAATAAAGCTAAGAAAACATGCGCATTAAAACCGAAACTTTTTTAAAAACGTGATAGGGGAAACTAAACTCTATGACAGTTTTGACATATTCATGAAGCACGAAAAAAATAAAGAAAACAGGCCACAATAGGGAACATCCCATATAATATATTTTTGTTTGCAATATTTTGCCATTTTTTGTCGTCTCTATAAATCAGATACATCTTTTTTTGCGTGTATTTATTTAAGAACTTTTTAAGTGGACTGCACTGCACTTTTTGCTACTTTAAAGTTAGTTAGCATCACTGTTTAAGAAGAAGGAGTAGATAAAAGATAAACAACATAGTTTTCGCGAATTTTTTAGCGTATATAAACAAAAAAATCTTTAGGTGCAGACAATTTTTGCGGTTTTAACTTTAATCTCAAGAAAAATAAGCTAAGAACAATATAAAAAAACCTATTAAAATATTAACTAAAACAATATAACAGCGACACCAGAAATGAAATTAAATGAACCGGCAAATGATAGTCCTGTTGTAACTCCCCTTAAAATATCCTCTGTATTGGGTCAAAAGTTGTCGAAGGTGGAGCCTACAACTGCAACACATACAAGCGAAACGACTGAGAATGGCGGAAATGATGAAGAATTCGATAATTTCCCAGAGGACGATGGAGATTCGGTTAAGGATGAAGATATTGCTTTGACGGACTTTATAAAAGAAAAGAAAATGGAAAATGTTAAATTACATGAACGACAGGAAGAAGCTAGTGGCGGTGGAATTATCATTGCTGGTGTTGGTGGAGGTATTGATAATAATGATACAGCCGAAACTGAAGAAGAATCGTCTTGTGTGGGCAAGAAAAAGGGTGTACGCAAAAAACGTTCTATTAATTGGGAAGAAGCTGAGAGGGTAAGTTTGTAGTTCGCAAGTGAAAAGTAATTACAAATTATGCATGCATACTCTTGTCTTATTATTTGGTTATTGATTTATATATGTTTAATTTGTCATTTTCCTTTTATTTCCTGTTACTAATTTATATTTTGTCATTTAATCGTATTTATGTTTATCCCACATCTATTAGGATTTTTTTTACACTTTTCGGCACTGAAATCTGTAAAGATTCTGAGATATAGGATATTTCATAGGATAGGATACATCATGGCATTTAGGGTTGTAATTTATTCGGGTATTTTATTTTGTTCGAAAAAACGATCAACCAATTTTTAATCGAACGATCAACTATTAACATTTAAAAATTATTCGATTAATCGAACGAATAACGCAAAAAAAAATAATTTTTAAAATACATAAATAATTGAAAGTTTTTTACAGCATAATTTCAAAATTTTATGAATTTAAATATTACAACACAAACTCTCAAATGTATCCGATTTAGACCAGTGTTGCCAGTTACTTTTTTTTACAAATCCCTCAAATTGTCCAAAAATCTCCAGGGAGATTCTACTACCAAAAATTATTTTTCATAAAATCTGCTAAATTTTTTAGTTATTATTTCAAATTCTTTGAATTTAAATGTTAAAATACACTTTTTTCGTTCAATTTTTACTGTTTTGCAATGTCAAAATCTGAAATTTTAATTAAACAGCACAGTAAAGTGACTTAATTTTACAAACAATGTAAAAAAAAGTTAAAATTAAATATCTTATAAAGTCAAAATTACCTCTTAATCAGATTCCCCCTAACAAATTGTTATCCCCTGAAATCCTTACATACGACTAAAAAACTCTAACCCCTGGTTTCTACAACACGTTCGCCTATACACGAACGGGTGACTACATGCATTTTGTTTTTGCATTGCATGTATTTTGTTATTGTTTTTAGACGAACGTGAAGCAAAACGTGTTCTAGAAACAGGGCGTAAATCTAGGGGAAACCCCCTAACTTGGCAACACTGTTTTAGATTATGAGTGAGTCGAAAAATTTCCGGGACATTATCACTCATAATTACACTCAAAATTATGTTACTGTAACTAAAGGGTGTTTTTTTTATAGAGGTAAAGAACTTTGAAATGGAATAAAACAAAGACACAGTTTTTAAATTGACATGAAATCTACTTTATTGGAAAGATAATCTTCTGGATTTATAATTTAAATATGACTTCTGGCATATGACTGGCCAAGGCTGGTTCGCACGTAGTCTAATCTGGAGATCTAATTTTCGATGACTTTCCAACATTTGTGGCCGTATATATTTCATATTGGCGAATGTTCGTGTATTGGCGAATGTTGTCCTCCAAGTGTTCAATCGTTTCGGGCTTATCGGAGTAGACTAGCGATTTTACATATCCCCACAGAACAACATATAAATTTTGTTAGTTTTTAAATTTTTTGAGTTTTTAAAAATTCTCGTTTAGTTTGTAATTGTTATTATAGATATGTTCATTGGTTGCAAATAATAATAAGAAAATTTCATTGTATTTCCAATGCATAAAAACCTCGTAACTAGAATACAGTTTGGAATATTGACTTTGCATTCTAAATAGAATGCAGGAAATACAAGTTTTTATTGTAATTAAAAGACAAAAATATAAATTTTTTACTAAAACTATTTTTAAAATACCGAAAAAATAACAATTAAAAACAGTAGTTTTGACAACTTATGTAGTCATTTTATGTTCATTGTTTTTATTGTTTTGTTGCTCGTTTTTATGGTTCATATATACATTTAAGATTAGTTGTTTTTGACCGCTTCGATAGTCGTTTTTACTACCATTTTTTTTTATCAATAGTTAAAAATGACTACATGTTTTTTTACGACAAATGTAGTCATCGCCTTTTTGTAGTAAATTTTTGTAGTCATTTTAACTGTAATTTTTAGTCATTTCTACCTTCTTGATTTCCTGAGTGTAGGGAATGCATTCCGGGATTACCGGGAAAGTAAGCATTTGCCTGTTCCCGAAATCCCGTGACTTTAACTGGACCATATGAATTTTCTATTTAACTGTTTGTTAAATTTTAACTGGACATTCAGTAATCGGATATATAAAGGGTCCACCATCTAACGTTTTTTTTTCAACTAGTGCTTATTTCGTGAATGGTAACACTTATCTCATGTCTGATTTGACAGATAATTAGTTTTATCCTTCCGCTGAAAGAATATGGTTGTGTATACGCTTGAACAACGCTGGGAAATATTGCGACATTACTTTAAAAATCATGGTAATGTTGCAGAATGTGTGCGAAAATTGCGTACGGATTTTGGAAGAAGAGAAGCACCGTCAGCTCCGTATGTTCGTTATCTTGTGATAAAAGTGAAAGAAACTGGCATCCTTATCGATGAACCAAAGCGTAAAAAGCCAAAAACAGTGCGTACACCCGAGAATGTTGCTGCTGTGGCAGGAAGCCATTGGTGAAATACAGTTGCACACAATCGATAATGTGCTTAAAAATTGGACCGATGCATGGCCAGCCGAGGCAGCCATTTGAATGAAATTATTTTCCATTATTAACCGGAAGGATTGTACTTTCAAATAAAAAAAGAAATTTGAGAAATTTTCAGTAGTTTTTTTTATAGCATTAAAAAAAAAAAGTTATTTGGCGGACCCTTTATATTATATGTAATGCAGCAGTAATTAACCAATTAAAAAATTTTTCAAGAAAAGAAATTATTTTTACTTCACCGATACCTTTGCTTTAGAGATTGACCTTAAATTAAACAATTTAAGCCACTTTAGATCAATCCTAAAAAATTTTGTAATTTTAAAACTTTCAAATTACCAAATCTTGTTCGAATGCCGTTTTTAGCCGAACTCTTCGGTAGGACTCTATTGATTTTATAATTTCTGTGAAAACTTATAGATTTATAATGGACGCGTGTATTAATAAGAAATCTCAGAACGTATAAGACCTGATAATACAAAAAATATGATGTAAAATACAAAATATTATAAATTAGTTTTCGAGCAGGAATTTCCAAAAAATATTTCGCTATTTGAGTTTGAATTTTAACGTCTTTTTCAGGCAATTCAATTAATACTATAATTATTATGCAATTTTATTTAATTTTAATTGTGAAAGGCGTGGTAGAGAAGAATGAGTGTATTTTCTGAAAATGATAACTACATTGTGAATTTTCAATTTTCTGGATCAGACTGCGCAGTTTCTGGTATTGAACCTTCGTCAGTGACCCTGTTTTTTGAATAATGTAATATTTGTTATGTTGTTATTAGTTCGATTGCGTCTATATGAAATTTTCTGTGCAATCACTGACCGTGGTATAGATAAACTGATTTCTAATGCCACATGCATTAGACAGAGCGCTTTAGCCCACTGATCTATCTATCGTCAGGTCGAGTTTTGTTGTGATTAAAACTAGTTTTATTAAATACACGGTGTTATTTGTTTTTGCATACATAATCTCAGAAGTACAACTCCAACAACACAACAGTTCTATTTTTAGAAACTTACCTCACTCTAATGTCCACTGTTTTCCTTTATGTTTTGAAGAGAACTTTCGTTTTTGATCAAGTTATCTTTTTAAAAGTCGCCAGATTATGTGTACAAACTAATAGCGTAATCGGATTATTATGCGCTTTGAATAAAAAGTGATGGCAAAAAAAGTGAAATTTTTACAAAAAAAATCCTTAAATTTCATACAATAAAAATTTGCTTAACCGTTCAGAATTCAGAACAATCGAAATGATATTGAGATTATGTTTAAGTCATTAATGAATGTTACAAAATTCTGTCCCAATTCTGTTACTTTTTTTTTGGAAAACGGTCTGCTCCTAGCAATTAGGTTACACAGAGAGAACTCCTTGGACGAGTTCTAACGAAATTTTTCACTAAACTAATGAAGTTTTCTTCACCTTGCGAATGAAACTAATTTTAATGAAACTTTTTCATTAGGCGTATGAAATTTTTAATAAATAATATGAAATTTTTTATTAAATTTTATGAAAAACTGCATTAACTTAATGAAAAGTTTCAATGGACGAGTTACAGTGAAAACTCATAGATCTAATGCAAAAATTAGTTGATATCATGCAGATAATTCTCTTAGTGTACTTAAGATGCTAAAAAAATCTTAATTACTTACTTTTTCTTTAGATTCCATTTGTAAGCGAAATAATGAGACAACCCTTTTAAAGGTAAATTGACAAGAAAAAAATGTCCAGTGTCGTACACAAAAGAAGTTGTAATGGAAAATGTGTGTCGGGTTTTTATCGATCTCACTTTGCCATTGGTATCTCGAGATAAAAAAAAAAATTGTTTTGAAAATCGTTAATCGGCCATAGTTTTAGTATATCGAGATGTTGATATTTTTAATTGCCGTAGAAATTACATAATTTGTATTCACAGTTTAAGTGCTACCGTGTTATCGTTGTAAACTAGCTATATTTTTGATATTTTTATATAGTTTTAACTTAAAAAATCATGTTATATTTCAACTATAGCACTTTATCTGGAAATTCCTTCATATTGTTTGCTTTAATTATTAAAGAGCCAGAAAGAAAAATTTTTATATGTCTGTGATATAAAATAATTAATTCGTATAAAATTATATGTGTTTTTATCAGATCTCTCCTGATGATAAACAAATGATCGTTGTTCGAAATGTTGAGATTTAAATAAAATAAATGAATTGATTAAATTAAAAATAAAATATATAAATTGTTTTAATTGTCAATTTTCTGACCTCAAGTCGAACGGATCTTTTTTTTTTAAATTCAAAACAGAAAAATTCTTTTGAAAAAGTAATTGACAAAATAATAAAATTAATAATTTTAAAACAATTTTTTTACATTTTAAAAAGACAAATAAAATATTGGGGAACTCTCCACAAATAAATTTGATTTTTATAAATATCAGTGGAAACGGAAATTCTTAACATCAATTATGTTTTTAATTCAAAATGAAAATTCTCAACTTAATTTATTTTTTCTGAATTTTAATAAAAATTAATATCAATTCATATTTGCTCAATTTAAATTTAAAATTTTTGAATTTTAATTGATATATTCTGAATTACATTTGCAAAAATATTGGGGATTAAAAATAATATATTAAAAATAAATTTTCGTCATTGGATGTAGTATTTATTTTTTATTTCATATGGCTAAACATTTATAAATTTCAACAAATTCATTATATTCATCATATTATTAAATCTTCTTATAAAATTTATGAAACATTTCTTAAAAAGCTATGAAACTTCTTCATATTTATGAAAGCTTGTCTTCAATGTAAACCTTTATGAAACAGCTTCTTCATATTCATGAAGTGTTACATTGGACGAAAATCAATCATATTTGTGACGTTTTTCATAACTATGATGAAGCTTTTTCTTTGAGTGTAGTTTCCGTAAATCAACGACAAGTTTTTATACAAAAACAAATGATTTTTTAACCCACAATTTTAACCCTTAAATGTGAGATTGGGTAGCTAAAAAAAATACGTATCTCTTTTTTTTTGCTCCTTTGCAACATATCCAATAAAGAGCTGCAACTGTTGACATATAAATCATGTCGACATGACCACATAATGTTATGTTATGCGGCTTATGCATGTTTGACAATAACATAAGAGAACACAGTTAAATTAATTGAAGACAAATCTATGCATAGTTTTTAAATTGATTTAACAGTCATCAACAGATAAAATTACAATGTCGACATTAGATCCATTTGTTTACTTTTCCAGTAAAATCCAGTAGATGAGTAAATTTTGGGCAAAATGAAAATTTTACTCTCTTGCACAAAAAAGTAAACGAACGGAAAAATTGCAAAAACTTGCAGGTTAATTCAAACATATGAGCGCTAAAAAGCTTAGTGTTGTAAAATAAGTGTTATTTAGACTACCCAGTATATATTGTTTTTGGTACTTGATGCATTGCATTTTAATAATCATATATTCGTAGCAATTGTATTTATTAAATAAACTTTTGTGGAAGCTTTTAGACTTGTTTAGTTTCTACATGACTTTTAATTTTGTTTCTAGTTAAACAACATACGAAAATACATGAATACTTGATTTTTGATATTCGGTACCCTGAATAATATGCAGTAAGAAGTATTCATATATTCATTAGCTTTACATCTCTAATATATTAATGTAAATAAAAACAATTAACAGAGATATTAGAAAACTGATAAATTGTTACTATAATAATTGTAACTGACTACTTTAATTTGTTTCA
Organism: Delia radicum; assembly: GCA_021234595.1. Taxonomy (NCBI): domain Eukaryota; kingdom Metazoa; phylum Arthropoda; class Insecta; order Diptera; family Anthomyiidae; genus Delia; species Delia radicum. The sequence goes on along the minus strand of CM037855.1, from coordinate 181,661,406 downwards.
GGTTGAAAATAATTATTTTTAGTTTTTGCCGCCCTTTTAATTCAGCTTTTAATCTTTTAAATGTTTTTATTACTAAATGTATGCATATTTTTGTTTGTTTACTTAATTTAATTATATGTTTTTGTTTTCTACTGGATTTTACTGGCAAAAATTTCTCCAGTAAAAATTTGCAGGTTTTTTGCTGACAACTGTCACTTTACTCTCTTAGTGGATGCTCTCTTTTGCAAATTTATGTGTACGCGAACGCATTTCAGTAAAATCCAGTACAAATTTGTGCAAATTTTGGTGTAAACGAATGGACCTATTAACAGCTATATGCGACATGTTTTAAACGCTGCGACATATGCAGCATGTGTTGTTAATGATACATTGTAACCATTTGTAGTCTTCATATGTGCTATATAACTGCAAATAAAATAATAAGAAAACTTATTAACTATAATTGTTATTACTTTCAAGGATTTTTTATAAGCATTTAGAAAAAAATATATTTAAATAAAACTTCTTAGGTAGATAAAGAAAATCGTTCATACATTTCATAAAAAAAGTCTTACACTATTTTTTTTGGAAAAAAAATAAATAAGCATTTACTCATTGACATAAAAACAGGCAAAACTGTAATTATTTTGAATAAAATTTATTCGATTTTTTAAACTAGACCTTACACTCAAAACAGTTTTACAGTTACTACATGACAGTTGTTTATGTAGTAATCAGTAGTAGATGTTTTTAACTTTAATTACGGTTGTTTTTGTGTGAAATAATACAAAACAACTATTTGGACAGTTATTTAAAATAAAAAAAAAAAACAACTGAAGAAAACAACGGTAATTTTTAACAGTTGTTTGAATTTAGTATTTTTGTAACCAAAACAGTAATTTTACAGCAAACAGTAAAATTTTGTAGGTAATTTAAAAATAAAAGATTTTATCAAGTTTTGAAAAATTCTCGTTTAGTTTATATTTGCTTTGATTGTTGAAAATTGCAAATAATATTTAGACAATTTTATTGTATCTCTAATACATCAAAACGTCATAACTGGAGAGCCTTTGAAATTTTGACTTTGTGTTTTAACTAGGATGTTGTAAATTTACATTTTTATTATAATTGATGAAAACCAAAATTTTTTGTTATTAAAAAATATATTAAGAATACCAAAAAATTAGCTGTTGAAATATAGTGGTTTTTTAGTTTTTTTCGAACAGTTAAAAACAACTACGTCTTTTTTTATCGGTAATTATTTTTGTTGCCCTTTTAACTGAAATTACAGTTGTTTTAACTGTAATTTTCAGTAGATTCTACTGAACACCTTTTTTGAGTGTAGTTTTATTGCTTACAGTTTTTTTTATTCCAAAACAGTTTTTTATTGTAACATTTTAATGTAATTTTATTGTTTAATGTAATGCTTTTGGTGTACGCTCTACCAACTGCTGATCGCAAAATATTTACAACTTGAAATAATTGCAAGCTTTTATTAAAGAATTGTCGTAAATAGGTGTCGAGTTTTTCGAGTTTTTCGATTTTTTAATTTTTTTAAATTTTCGACTTTTTAAAATTTGTTTGGTTTTTCGAATTTCTCTTGTTTAAAAAAAATTAATTTTTAAAAAAATCTTGATTTTTAATTTTTTTTTAAATATAACGTTTTTTAAAACAAATTTTCGATTTTTATTTTTTTTTCGTTTTCTTTTTAATTGTTTCCATTTTTTGATTTTTAATTGTTGGAATATTTACTTAAGAAATAAGGAATAAAAATAATAAGTGATTCAATATTTTCATACAAGGCAGGTTCAAACAGTATTAAAAACATGCTGCAGTTAAACATTTAAAAATCGATGTTATTAAACACAACATCTCACAACAGCTTAGCTAAATGTCAATGACATGCTACGCCAGTATGTTCCTGTAGACATAACATGACATAACATCTTGTTTGCGTTGACGTGACATAACAATGCATGGAAAAATGCAAATAGACATTTTTACAGAAAATGTTGATTGCGCAGCACTCTAATATCCAAAGTTAATTAAAATCAGCGAGTTCGGATCGGGATATACCATCCTTGTAAGTGTTATTGATATTTTTATTTCACTCAAAATTATTCAAGTTCAAATTAGTGTTATTTTGTTACTGTTGACAAATTTGACAAACTTTTTGCATTTTTCTACTCAATAAGAAGCAAATATTGAAAATTCAATTTTCTGAAATGAATGAAATTTTACACAAATTTCATTCCGAAAAAGCATTCCTAAGGAATGAATTCTTAGCGTAATTCTTAAAAGCTTTAAATAATATGAATGAATTCTATTTTGAATGAATTCTTTCTTGAATGATTCAAAATTGTCTTAATTCATTTAGTAAACGAGTGAATGTAGAAAGATTTGCTTTCATTCATTTAGTCAAGTAATTAACGAAAGTTGTCATAATTTAACTGAAATATTTACATAAAACAAAAGCAAATTACTTATAATTAGTCTGCAACAAAAGAAAAACTCGTTTTATGCTTTGTTATTGCAGGTGTGGTTTCAAGGGGTGGGGGATGGGAAATTCACCCCCCTCCCCCCGCCAAATAATATTTTTCATTACAAACATGTAAAAAAGATTAAAAAAATGAATTAAAAATACATAATCTCCTGTTAGCTCAATACACTTAGTCCAACGTTTCTACAATTTTTTATCCCTTCCAAAAAATAGGATTTTTCGTGGTCCATAAAATAGGCATTTCTTGGCAATATGGGGTCGATTTTTTTTAATCCTCGTTAAATTGGTCCAATAAGTTGGCATAATATTCGCCGTTTATAGTTTTTCCCTTTTGAAGGTAATTGATGTGGATTATCCCGCGTGCATCACAAAAAACTATTGTCATCACCTTTTTGGCCACGATTACGTTTATGGTCAATTGAGAGCAAACGCGGCACCCATCTTGCAGACAGCTTTCTTAAACCCAGCTGCTCATTTAAAATCGAAACCACACTGCCATATGAAATGCCTCTGGCATCAACAATCTCACGCACTTTTACTCTTCGATCGGCCAACACCATATCGTCGATTTATTCGAAATTTTCGGGTGTATTGACCTCAATTGGCCGTCCAGAACGTTGAGCGTCATTTGTACTTGTGCGACCACAACGAAAGTCAGTAAACCACTTTTTTACCATTGAAATCGATGGTGCAGAGTCCCCCATGGTATTTATCAAGCTTTTCCTTGGTTTGATTGGCGGTTTTTTTTTCGCAAAAGATAATGTTTGATGAGCACTCGAAATTCACGTTTTTCTTTAAAAAAATCAACGAGGTTGTTTTGAACAGCTGTTAAACGCAAAGTAAATGACGGAACTTGCTCAAAATTTGACAGTAGTCTATTAACAGGTGGTACTTGCTGGGAGCAATGTTGCATTTCATATAACTACTAGGGAAGTTGGAAAAGTCACGGACTTAGTGATCCGCCCTCGTATAATTGAATTCATTCAAGTTATGAATTCATTCAATATCTTTAATAGATAGCTTTTCAATGAAGCTAGTGAATGAATTTTTAGAGAATGGATTAATGGACTGAAATATAAGAATTTTTTAATTCTGAATTAAATTTTTTGTGAATTAAGCTCAAATCGAATTAATTCCTTTTTCATTGAAATTTTTATTAAAATTGAAAATCTACAAAACCGACTTTTGTCGTGGTAGATTGGCCAAATCTTACACCGTGCATTGTCTCCAAATACCAAAAAATCGATAAAATATTGTTTTTGACTGAAGACTACGGTTGAACACTAATTTCTAAATTTATTGGTCAGTTTCTGATACTCCTTTGCAGAAAGCAATAAAAGATTTAAAGACATTTTTGATACGGAATATTTTGTGTAATTTTGAGTTTTGTATATCGAGGGCTTATATTCAATACCGTCTATCTACAAAAACATAATTTTTCAGGAGAGCCAATTAACTGTTTTATTCGCAAATAAGCAACAATTTCGATGAACTCATCTTATACAATATTAACAGAATGTGTCTAACAAACGTTCTAATTAAAAAATTTCTTGAAATTCGCGTTATTTTAGCTTCTATAATAGAAAGACGGTATTGCCTCAAAAATGAAATCATTGTGTAGGAAAATAATATGTAGATAGACGGTATTGCCTTATTTTAAAATTAAGTTTGTATTACGGTTTTTGTATGGGGACCCCGAAAAAGGTGGGAGATAGGGGATAGATATGTTCACAAGAAATGTTGGGGATAGAAAAATAGTAGGACCTGTTCTAACATTTTAACTCTTCAGGGAGCTAGGGGTTGTTTTTGACTAGTTTTTGTTTGTTTTTGGCATGGGTGTCTCAAAAAGGGTGTCAGATAGAGGGTAGGTGTGTTCAGAAGAATTGTTTAAGACAATGTTTTTTATAATTTTTTTATTATAATTTATTATAATTTTTACTGCGAGTGGCTAAGATTATCATAGAAGTAGTGATACTCCTCTGGAATTACCGCCTTTAATAGCCGTAATTTCAAGCAATATATACCTACTGGTGCTTAGATACCTACCGTGTACACGAACAAAATCGGGTAGGTATCTAAGCTTAAAATTACGGGCATAACTCCTGTAAATGTTTCCATTTGTTTTGCTGAATTGGTAGTCGACCGGTATACAATTGTTTTGGTTCTATGTGACCTTCATATTGCTTTATTCTAATAGGTAGTTTAGTGTAATTATGATCAAAATTCACTTTAAACTTAATGGTACCACTTGGAGAATATAAGAGAGATCTTAGTTGGGATACTGTCGGATCATTTTTTGCTCGACCAGGTCTAATACTGGAAAATCGAATAAGGTTCGTATCCTTATAGTTCTTAAAAAAATCATACTTTAAATGTAATGCATCAAATGGCATTTTAATAATTTTGTTCTTGATTTTGACTGTTTTGCGGGCATCTTTGGTTACCCTAACGTAGTCGTATGGCAAATATATGGTAGATAGACGGTATTGAATATAAGCCCTCGATATGCAGGTCTGAATGCATCCATTTTATGTTTAATTTAAACTCGCAAACTATCAAACTTTGAAATTTTCGTCAAAAGTTTTTTTTTTATAAATATCCGATGTACAGTATTCGGATGTTGATGGTTTAAATAGGTTTTTTGTGGATTCTCAAAACAATAATTATGTTTCCAATGATATTGTCCTTGACTCAAGCTTAGATGGCTTTATGTTTAGGTGTGTTACTATTGATGAGTTAATTCTTGCATTTTCAACAATTAAATCGAATTCGGCAGGCTGTGATGGATTTTCAATGAAATTTTTAAAATTAGTATTTCCCTTTTTTAGTAATCACATTTTGCATATCGTAAATAGGATTTTGACTACATCTTGCTTCCCTTATAATTGGAAATTGGCTAGGGTTACGCCGATCAGGAAACATGCCACATCAGATGAATTAAATAATCTCCGACCAATTTCAATTTTGCCTATTTTGGCTAAGTTAGTTGAAATTTTGATAAAGAACCAAATTACTGATTATTTAGATTCCAATGGATTTTTACATGATTGTCAATATGGTTTTAGACGTGGACGTAGTTCCACACAACTGTTAATTAATTTAACTGATAGTTTACGGAGTGCGTTTAATAACGGCCGATTGTCAGTTTTACTGTCGCTTGATTTATGTAGAGCTTTTGATAAAATTCCGCATTCGATACTTATTGCAAAGTTGGCAAATTATTTTAAATTTTCAACTAGTGCTTGCAGACTGATATCCTCTTATCTGAAAGATCGTTTTCAATATGTTTCGATTGGTAGTAGTTCTAGTAGGACTCTACCAGTAGTCTCTGGAGTACCGCAAGGTTCGGTTTTAGGGCCACTTTTGTTTGTGATGTTTCTTAATGACCTTTTTTATATATATGATAATAGTATGTGTACTTCCTTCGCATTTGCTGATGACTTGCAGCTGATGATATCGGGTGATAAGGAATTTCTAGATGTTTTTCAGTCAAACATTAACTATTATGTTAATGAGACAGTTGATTGGATGAATCGAAATGGTTTGGTAATCAATGCAAATAAGACCAAGACTTTGTTTTTTGGAAAGCCCTCGTATAGGGATAATATATCAATTTTTGTTGGACCTACGGAAATTGAGTTTGTAGATAGGTTGTCTTGTTTGGGTGTGGTTATTGATAGCGCACTAAAGTTTGTTTACCAAATTAATTCGATATCATCTAGAGTTCACTATGTTTTAAGGAAGCTGTATTGCACTAATTTATATATTCCATTAGCAGTTAGGAGAAAAATTGCCCATGCTATGGTTATGCCTATCTTTACTTATGGTATTGAGGTATATACTGGTACCCCTGGCTTTAATTTGAAAAAATTATCGTTACTTTTCAATCGTGTTGTTAGATATGTTTATTCACTAAGAAACCGTGATCATATATCTTCTTATGTGCAAGACTTTCTGGGATGTAGTTTTAATAGTTTTATCAAGATTCGTAATCTTCTTCTCTTCTACAGAATATTTAAGAACGGTAATCCTTCCGGCTTTATTGATCGATTAAGATTTAGTAGATCTAATAGGAATAAACAGATTTTGCTACCAAAGCTAACTACGATATTAGATCGTGCATATTTTGTAAGAGTGGGTAAATTATATAACGCTCTGCCTAGAGCGCTTAAATCATTTTCTAATTCATATGCTTTACAGAGGCGTCGTCTTATTGCTTATGAACAAGCACAAATCACAGATTCATAATTTCTCAATACTTTTTTTAATTAAAACATCGACTTGTAAATATTGTCTATTTAAATAGAGCATGAGGATATAATAATTTAGATATTAACAGAGTTTATAATATGAAGTAAATACTTTTATTCATTGATAAAATAACTATCGCTTAGTGGGTTTCTTATATTCTTTTGTATTTTTAATATATTATTATTATTATGCACATTAGCTAGTAAGTTGTCTTTGTAATTTTGCTTAATTGGCCCCATGGGCTTTAAAATTACAATAAAATGAATTAAATAAAAAAAAAAAAATATCCGTTAAAAAATTTTTATTTTGATATAATTCCAATCTTACATTACCATTATGTTTTTTTAAGAAATTCCAACTAATTTAATATTTTTTTTTTGTTGATATTTAATTAATTTTGTGTTTAACTACTAATTTTAATTTAAAAATACTAATACATATAATACCAGAGAAGACAAATTTGCTTTTTTACTTTTCTATGCTTAATCCAATTGTACTCTTTTTTTTTTTTTTTGCAATCTCCAATTTTCAGCTTTAAAATAGCAGTTTCTTATGAGTTTTGCCTTTTTAAAGGACTTTCTGACTAAAAATGCTTTTTCTTTTACTTATAAAATAAAAAAATTATTTTTTTCTATTAACTTTGAACTTTTTTTTCTTTTGTTAAAAAAGAGTTGTTTTTTTCAAGATTTAAATTTTTTTTTGTTGCTGTTTTACAAAATTTGTGACGCTTTTTTCGTCTTCTCTGCTAGTAACATATCGTTTTTTTTTTTTGTAATAAAATACAATATTTTGAAAAGTGTATTAACATTTCTATTATAAATGTATTTTTTCAATAGAGTCTTTTAGTTGAGGTTATCAAACCGAAAGTAGATTTTGTGGAAAATAAATCAGTAGATGCCAAAAGTATTAAATCAAAACGTATGGCTTGGTTACATGTAACCAAACAGTAAGTGTATTTAAAATTTTTTAACCTATTCCCAGCAATAACAATTGACAACTAAAAATCTCTTCAGATTTAATTCATTAAATTTTCGTCATCGTTCTTTGGAACAAATACAAGTACAATGGCGTAGTATGAAAAATTCATCGAAAAAAGAATATCAGCAAAAGAATCCAAAAGCTATTTTACCCTTGGAAGGAATACAAATGTTGGAATTTATGGAAGAAATGCAAAAAGAACCCATAATGGGTGGCACCAGAAGTCAAACGCGAAATTCGAGCATACAGCATTCGGTAAAAAAGGAATTGAACGATGATATAGAAGAAGAAGATGAAGAAGAAGATACACCATTGGCAGCATTGCCAACAATTTTACAAAATCACAGTAACAGTGAAGATACACAGCCCACAACATCAACATTGGCTCTACCATCTCCACCTCCCACCTCGGCTGAATCACAAAATGTTGAATTTCTTCATCAGCAGCAGCAACAACAAGAACAATTTTATGATATTAACAATATACGAGCGAAAAAGAAAAGATCTTTGCCAAAATTAAAACAAAAAAATATCAAAACCATAAGTCCTTTGCTGGCAGCTAAATTACAAGAAAAATCTATTACGGGAGCAGGAGGTGGTGTTATTGGTTTAAAAATCAAACGGCAAAAATGTGACAATTCAACATCTTCATCTTCCTTAACAGATGTTTCAACCACTGGCCTCACAATGAATACAACACCAACGAATTATCATATTAACGATTCTACTAAACCCATCACTTTAACCACATCAACTCTTACAACTCCTCCACCTTCGCCCCCTGTTTGTCTAGACGATAAATTTAAAAGACAATTATTTGATTTAATTAAACGCAGTCGTTTATCTGAAATTGATTATGCCCGTAAAGAACATGAACAAAAACTGAGACATGAACAACAAGAGCAGGAACTCAAATTACGTTTTATGACCGAAATACATGAACAACGTATGCATTTTGCTTTGCAAGAACATGAGGCTCGCATGCGTGTATATACTTTCGCTAAAAAACAAGATACTGCTGCTGATGCTACTGAAATATCAGTTACTCCAAAATTACCCGACATTTAGATTAAGATCTTTTAAAGATGTTCTTAACATTTATATGTATAGTATTTAACAAAAAAAAAAAAAAAAAAATACTGATTACCAGTTGAAAATTTAATAAAAAGAAATCAAGACGATATTATAAAATATATGTATTTTAAATATATATAATTATACAATATGCATTTATTAGTTTTCATTTTTTCAATACTCTGTTTTTTTTTTTTTTTAAAGGTTGTATGATTTTAAAACCGTACTATTATTTTAAAAAATTTTAACTTTTTTATACTTTTAGGCCCGATTACTGAATGTCCCGTTAGCTACTAAGCTAGGACTTTAACTGAGACACTTTTTTTTGTTGTTCCCCATCTAAATTTTCAATTTAACTTTTTGTTAAATTTTAACCGGACATTCAGTAATTGGGCCTTACATTATTATTATGTCTGTATTTATGCTTTCTTGCAATTGATTTTAATTAATAAAACAAAATATATAATAAGTTTAGTTTTAGTTTTGAACTCTAAGTTCTAAATCATAAGTTTTTATTTGGTGCACAATTAAATAAAGTTGTAATAAAGTTATTAATCAAAAATTAATAATAAATAAATAATAAAAAAGTACAATAAAACAAGTGGAAGCATTAAAGTCCGATGTGCCGAATTTGGTATAAAAAAGATTAAATTCGGCTGTGCCGAATTTTAGGATACCCTCCATCTCGTTTGCATTAACCAGGGAAAGTGCAAACAATATAAATATCTATATTCTTTGTAAAAATAACAAAAATAATATTTGGAAGACGGCAAGAGTTGTGCCGATTCCTAAATCTGGTACTATCAGGGGTCCGGATGACTTACGACCGATTTCTATTCTCCCGGCTTTATCTAAAATTGTTGAGCATCTGATAAGGGATCAAATGCTTTCGTTTACTAGAACCAGTACGCGTTTCGTAGGGGATATAATACTACTTCTTTATTGCTTAATTTAACTGATACCATTAGGACTTATGAAAATGATGGAAAATTGTCTGTCCTGATTTCTCTAGATTTAACTAAAGCGTTTAATTCTATATGCTACTCTACCTTGATTACAAAGCTAAGGGATAGGTTTAACTTTTCGAAGTCGGCTTGTAAGCTTGTTATGTCCTTCTTAAGTGGTAGGTCACAGTTTCATGATTTTCATGGAACGTATTCAAACAGTCTATTTCTCACTTCTGGGATTCCTCAGGGATCTGTCCTTGGCCCCCTTCTGTTTATCTTATATATTAATGACCTCCCCGAGATTCTAGACATGAGTATGTGCAGGACATTTTTGTTTGCAGATGATATTCTCCTACTATTTGGTACGGATCGTGATTTTGCTGATGTGTTGGAGTCTAATATAAATTTTTAACTTGAACGTATTCTTCATTGGTCGTCTACTAATTCGTTGGCTATAAATCCATCTAAGATGGATTTGTAGCCAACGAACGATTTTTTTCAGATGCTAATTTATTTATTGGTAACACACGAATTGAATTTGTTGATCAGCATAGGTGTTTAGGGGTTATAATCGATAACCGACTTAGTTTGACCAGCATATTGAATCTGTTCATAGGAAGATTTCTTTTATTCTACGTAGAATATATTCCACAAATATATACTTGCCGTTTAGGGTAAAGTGTAGAGTAGCTTATGCTCTATTAATGCCACATATCTTATATGGACTAGAAGTAGTATCGGGTACAATTGGTAGTAACCTTAAGAAACTGGAACGTGTTGTTAATTCTGTGGTTCGATATATATATAATACTCGTAGACGGGAACATATGTCTGGTTATGTAAAGAAGTTTTTGGGGTGCTTTTTAAGAATTTTGTTAAGTACCAAAATGTACTCTTTTTCTATAGGACTCTTAGAAATGGCTTGGTTGTCCCTTTATGTCATGAGTTTACTTTTTTTCATTCTAGGAGACTAAAGAATATAGTTATACCTAGAATTTCATGCTCTCTGTTTAAGAGGTCATTCATGGTGAGGATTGCTCATTGCTGGAATTATTTGCCTTATGATTTACGAGTTTTCTCTCACTCCAACAATGTTTTTAGACTCAAATTACTGGAATATTTCTCGAATACAATAGTATAAACCTGTTTCCATTTAAATTTGTGGAATGTTTTCATAAGATGGAGTTTTGGAAAATGTCTGTAATGTGTGAGCTGTTGCTGATTGTTACCGGAAAATGATTCTTAATTGTATACTATTAGTTCTTAGTTGTTTTCTTTTTATATATTTTACGGCTGGGGAGCCAAAATAGTTAGGTTTGATTCTAGGTGATGCGTATAATATTTTGTTATTGTATATATGTATATTTTAGTTTTAAGTTCTTATTCAGGATTGTTATTGCTATGTAATACGTTTTTTGGCCTGGATGGCTTTTGTATTACAATATGGATTTTTAAATAAAATAAATAAATAAATTATGACTGATTGATTAATGTATTTGGGATGTGTCAGAAGAAAAAAAATGTTTAATTAAAGTTTACTAAAATGAATCTGGTAACTACTTTCTACAATTTTGCATTCATTAAACATGCTAATATTTTTATTATTTTTATATTTAAACAACACAATCTGTAAAATTTGTATTATTTTTATTTTCATCACACATTTACTACATATTGTTTCAGCTAATATTTATATTTTCATTTTTTCTTTGCTTTATTAATTTTTAATGAACGTTTACTTTACTCTGCTAATACTGACTGCGTTGTTGTTAGGGATGGTTGCGTTGAAGGAAGTTATTTCAATGGGAGATGATAGAGGTCCAGTTGGAAGTTCCAAGGACACGACTATGAATATGGTGAAAATATTTGCTAAACATAAAAATGGTGTTACAATATCTCACATTAACGCTCAAAGTTTAAATAACAAGATCGATGAGTTCAGACTGGTTTTTGAGAATTCAAATGTTGATATTGTTTGCGTTTCCGAGACATGGCTTTCCGAAAAAATACCTGACAGGCTTATTTGCTTAAACGGTTACAAAACCTTTAGAAATGACCGGGCTAAACATGCTGGTGGGGTTGCCATCTTTGTAAAGGATAATATAACGTGCAAATTCAAAACGAAGTCGTGCCAGGATAAAAAAGTTGAGTTTATTTTTGTTGAAATTATATCTCATGGAAGAAAAATGCTAATTGGATGTGTCTACAGACCACACAAGAATATACCTTGCAATGATTTTATATCGAAATTAGAAACATTAACCGTTGCCTATAATGATATTGTGATCTCTGGTGATTTCAACTCAAATATTTTAAAGGAATCAATTTTATCTGATGAAATGTTGTCACTTGGACTTTTGCCAGTTAATCAAACAGTTCCAACACACTTTACAACTTCGAGTAATTCACTGCTTGATCTTTTCTTTGTTGCAAACATGTCAAATGTATTATTGTATGACCAGGTTTCAGCATCATGTTTCTCAAGACATGATTTGATATTTCTAACGTATAATTTTCGGATTCATCGAATGGACCAAATTTGCTACTATAGAGACTTCAAGCGTTTGAATTATAATCTGCTACAGGAGAGTTTTTTTTATATTAATTGGGAAAGTATGTACTATATGTGTTCTGCAGATGAACAATTGTCTTTTCTTGAGTATAATATCCAGCGGCTCTATGATGACACCGTCCCTTTAAAATCTAAAAAAATCTCGGAAAGATCAAGACCATGGTTTTCAGCTGATATTAAACAATTAATTCATAAAAGAGATTTAGCTTATTCCAGATGGAAGAGATTTAAGACTCCTGAATTAAAAGTCGAATATCGCACTGCTAGAAGCGAGGTTAACAATAAAATTAGAATTTCTAAAAGGGAATATTATTCCAAATGCTTCGGTTCTGCTCTTGAATCGAAGAAAACCTGGAAAACCATTCGTGAAATCGGAATCGGAAGTACTGATAGAACGAACAACTGCAATGCCGATGCTAATCAGTTAAATACAATATTTACAACCTCACCGAAAGTTCCAATCAACGGCAACTTTTACAACTTTTCGTCAGATATGGACAACTTTACTCCTGATAATAATAATACGTTTGAGTTTTCTTGCATTACACAGTCTGATATCGTGTCAACTTTTGCACTAATAAAATCAGAAGCAGTAGGATACGATAATATGCATCCGAAATTTTTAAAGATACTTCTGCCATTACTTCTGCCATTACTTCTGCCATTACTTCTGCCTTATATAACTCACCTTTTCAATACAATCATTACAACCAGCACTTTTCCGCAGAAATGGAAGCATGCCAAAATTATACCACTTCCGAAAACAAAAACTGAGTTCCGCCCAATTGCTATTTTGTGTTACCTTTCTAAAGTATTGGAAAAGATTTTACAGCTGCAAATGAGTGAGTATATAAAAGATAAATGCCTGCTGCATGATAAACAATCTGGCTTTCGTTCGAATCATAGCTGTATAACAGCTTTGATTGATGTTTCGGAGAGCATACGACGTGAACTCGACGATGGTAAAGTTAATTTCTTGGTGCTTCTTGATCATTCGAAAGCTTTTGATACGGTTGACCATCTTACGTTATGTTTGAAACTTAGAAATTTTTTTAATTTTGCTTCGTCATCAACACGGCTCTTATTTTCGTATCTAACTAATCGCACACAATCCGTATACTCAGATAACACTTGGTCTAACTCGCTGACTCTTACTAGAGGCGTGCCGCAAGGGTCTATTCTTGGCCCTCTACTTTTTTCTATATATGCAAATGATTTGCCCGATCAGCTTTCATACTGCAAATTACATATGTACGCGGATGATGTCCAATTGTTTTTGAGCAGTCCAGTGCAATTAATCGCAGATGCTATTACGAAAATTAATTATGATCTTGATAAAGTATATATATGGGCGACAGCAAATGGACTTTGTCTCAATCCGCTGAAATCAAAATGTCTGATAATTCACCGCCAAAGAACTGTGCCAGTTATCGAAAACGAAATTCTTATTAACGGAGGAAGAATTGAAATCGTAGAGTCGGCTAAAAACCTTGGCATTATCTTCAACAGATATTTAACATGGACCAACCATATAAACTCACTTGTTGGTCAAACCTATGCCAAGTTAAGAGCTCTATGGTCAACACAGTTTTTTACGCCTTTAAAAGTCAGAATATTAATTGCAAAGTCGTACCTCATCCCCGGTTTAATTTACGGCTGTGAACTCTTCGAAAATTGTGATACTACTAGCAAACGCAAGCTAATTGTTTTGTATAATAATATCATCAGATATGTCTACGGATTGAGAAGGTTTGATCGGGTCTCATCTTTTGCCATTAAACTTTATGGCATATCTTTTGAGAACCTTTTAAAAATAAGGGTACTTTTATTTTACCATAAAATTATTTATACCAAAAATCCACTATACCTTTATGAATTTATACAATTTGCCATATCCCCTAGAGGTAAAAAGACAATTATACCAAGGCATCGATATCATGTATCTGAATGGCATTTTTATATAAATGCCTCACGTCTTTGGAGACATCTTCCAGAAAACCAACAGCTCAACAGCAACGCAAACAGTTTTAAACAATTTCTTCTAAATTTTTTTTTTGCATAATTTGATTTATATTTATATAACTTTATTTTTACACTTTTTTGTTAAAGCATTTGTGATGATAGAACAATATATTAGAAAGTAGTTTTAATTTTATTTTTGTTCTTTTTTATTGTTATTTACGTGTATGAGTATCTTAAATTTAATTTTTTCTTTTTTTATATTTAACTTGCAATATTATTTTTTACCCAAACTGCTTTCCTGTACTTTAACTATAAGATTTAATCTTGTTGTACAGGATATGTGAATGTAAATAAATAAATAAATTCATACCATGTATTTTAGGGGGTAACGATACTTCAGTTATTTCGGTAACGGGCTTTTAGCGTTAACGTTATTTTATTTATTTCGCTAGCGGTATTTAAGCGGTAACGTTATTTTAGATATTTCGGTAACGTTATTTTAGGGAAAAAGATTTTTCAGTTATTTTGGTAACGGCATTTTAAGGGTAACGTTATTTTCGTTATTTAGGTAATGTTAATGCACACCGATATTTTTAGCCCCATTATGCCCGAGTTTTAATGACTGGCTATTTTATGATCATACTTTGGGAAAATATATCTATTTACAGAAGTTTTTTTGTTCAGGTCTTGTTAGCTTGTTTCGGTAACGGTTTTTTAAGGTATTGATATTTTAATTATATCGGTAACGGTATTTTACGGATAACGGAATTTCAATTATATCGGCAACGGTATTTTAGGGATAACGATAGTCAGTTGAAAGGTGTTACAATCGGAAACGGTATTTTAGCGATATTGACAGCCATCCCTGATTGCGTATATTCTTGTGTATAAGCATTGAATGTACGTATGTATGATGAAATAATAGAATAATTTAAAATTTGCTTCAAAATTTTTAGAGGCCTTCCCACATTTTCACTCATAACTTTTGAACGCGTTAACCGATTTTGATCATTTTCACTAGAAAACTGCTCATGATATTAACAAACAATTTGACTGAAAATTAGCAACACCTATTCTGGATTGGCGGAGTATTTTGTATTTCCACAGACAGACGGACGGACGGACAGACGGACATGGCTATATCGACTTCTCTATTAATGCTGATCAAGAATATATATAGTTTATGGGGTCCCAGAATTTTTTTATTCCCTCCGCACTATGGGATGGAGGGTATAATTAATTTCAATTGGGTTTTATTTGCAAAATGACTAGGAATTGGATAATTCAGTACTAGTTGTAATCCTAAAAATTAGCCAATTAATCTAACATAACCGTTTCAACGGCTATCGGATTTATGTGCCGTAACGACTCTGATCATCAAACACTTCGAAGAAGGACTATCAACCCAGCAATTCATGTACAGCTTTTTTTTTTTTTTTTTTTTTATAAAGAGAGGCAACACTCAGGAAATACTTCCTATATTTAGTGTGTTGCTTTCTTTGGAAAGGGATAGTATAGAGATGAAAGGTGGGAAAAGATGAAGGGCTTCAGACATGGCAACACTGTAATTGCGCGAGATGATAAGTCTTAGAACAGTTGTTGCTCGCCACCTGATGGAGAGTTGGCGAACTTATTGAAGCTTTTGGGTTCATAGCCCTGATTCATTATTTTACTTCGGTGGGGTTAATTGCTATGGGAACACTGGACATTGCGATACGTATGAGGGATAGAAAAAACTCACACATATTATTTTGATGTTGCCGGCAACGGGGATCGAACCCGGGACCTTCTGTGTAAAAGTCCAACGCGCTAACCATTACACCACAACGTCCACAGCTGCTACAAAAACAACAAAAACCATTTATATCAGGACATTTTTTTTTTTTTTTTCAAGTTTGTTATAATTTTTATTAAAAATAAAAATTATGTTTTTTCGACCTTTAATTGTGCAATGAAAATGAAAATTATTCAAGTTCGAGGCCATATACTCTATATTTCTTCATTAGGATATTGTCCTAACAAATAATCTATAGAGTTTTTGTTTTCAAATTTATTATTTGACCCTTTCAGGAATGTGTTGATAGATCTATTTCGGGAATTTTCTAGGTTCCCATCATCAGAACACGTTTTGAAAGCGGTAACAATCCCATGTCAAACATCAAGCATTCATATGAACTAGTTTACTCACTACATGAGAACTAATATACATATGATTTTGAAGTTAAAGATTATAACCATTGATCAAAAAATAAATTGAAAACTTGTTTGTGTGTATGTCTACCTTTGGTAAATATTCAATACACGTTTTTTTCCTCCTTTTTATGTTTTGTTAAGTTTGTAAACAAAACAGGGGAAGTAAACTAGGCGGTACTTTGCCTTTTTTCACAAGTTTGTTATAATTTTTATTAAAAATAAAAATTATGTTTTTTCGACCTTTAATTGTGCAATGAAAATGAAAATTATTCAAGTTCGAGGCCATATACTCTATATTTCTTCATTAGGATATTGTCCTAACAAATAATCTATAGAGTTTTTGTTTTCAAATTTATTATTTGACCCTTTCAGGAATGTGTTGATAGATCTATTTCGGGAATTTTCTAGGTTCCCATCATCAGAACACGTTTTGAAAGCGGTAACAATCCCATGTCAAACATCAAGCATTCATATGAACTAGTTTACTCACTACATGAGAACTAATATACATATGATTTTGAAGTTAAAGATTATAACCATTGATCAAAAAATAAATTGAAAACTTGTTTGTGTGTATGTCTACCTTTGGTAAATATTCAATACACGTTTTTTTCCTCCTTTTTATGTTTTGTTAAGTTTGTAAACAAAACAGGGGAAGTAAACTAGGCGGTACTTTGCCTTTTTTCACAAGTTTGTTATAATTTTTATTAAAAATAAAAATTATGTTTTTTCGACCTTTAATTGTGCAATGAAAATGAAAATTATTCAAGTTCGAGGCCATATACTCTATATTTCTTCATTAGGATATTGTCCTAACAAATAATCTATAGAGTTTTTGTTTTCAAATTTATTATTTGACCCTTTCAGGAATGTGTTGATAGATCTATTTCGGGAATTTTCTAGGTTCCCATCATCAGAACACGTTTTGAAAGCGGTAACAATCCCATGTCAAACATCAAGCATTCATATGAACTAGTTTACTCACTACATGAGAACTAATATACATATGATTTTGAAGTTAAAGATTATAACCATTGATCAAAAAATAAATTGAAAACTTGTTTGTGTGTATGTCTACCTTTGGTAAATATTCAATACACGTTTTTTTCCTCCTTTTTATGTTTTGTTAAGTTTGTAAACAAAACAGGGGAAGTAAACTAGGCGGTACTTTGCCTTTTTTCACAAGTTTGTTATAATTTTTATTAAAAATAAAAATTATGTTTTTTCGACCTTTAATTGTGCAATGAAAATGAAAATTATTCAAGTTCGAGGCCATATACTCTATATTTCTTCATTAGGATATTGTCCTAACAAATAATCTATAGAGTTTTTGTTTTCAAATTTATTATTTGACCCTTTCAGGAATGTGTTTTTTTTTTTGTTTACGTTGAAGCAACACTCAGGGAATGCCCCCTACTAATGCATTGCAGTGTGTTGATATCAGGAAAATAGGTTATGGGGAGGAGGAAAGAGGGAGTAGTGTTTGTGGACATTTGACATGAATTTTTCTAAATTGTACTTTGCAGGGAAGACCTCCGCAGGGAGACAATTCCACATAGACAACAAACGGATGAAATCTACTTGATACGCGGGTAGTACGAACAGAGACCCGTTCCCTCGGGATGAGTCGGCTTATCTCAGCAGAACACTTCCCATGGTAATATCTATAGAACAAATTCATACAACCCACATTCCGACGATGCTCCAACGAGTCGATAGAGTTCGAAACCCTACTGTCGTTGATAAGCATTACAGTTAAAATAACTACTAATGTGATTATTTTATTTATTATTTATTTTATTTTGGTGTTCCATACACAAGACTAAAATTCATATATTGCAGTACAGAAATGAGTATTAAAAGGGCAATGACTGCATTTTTCATAAAAATAACTACAAGTGTAGTAAGGGTTCACTATTAAAAAAGTAACTACATCATGTAGTAAAAACAACTGGATAATACGGTTAAAATGACCATCACGAAACAATTACTTGTGCTGTAAAATCAAAATAACAAATAAATAATGCGCTCAGGGAATTTCATAGGTAGAAATGACAAAAGATGACAGTTAACATAACTATAAATGTTCACTCATAAAAACAAGATCAATTGAACGAATTGTTTTTGTTGATATCGTTAGTTAGTTAATTAGTTATCTAATTTTACCAGAAGAATAAATTTCATCCGTATTTGAACTAATTTTTCAGCCTAATAGTTAGTAATTCGTAATTCTCAAATTTACATATTTGCCAGTTATTTAAAAAAATTTTATTTTAAACCATTATTTTTTGTGTCTGCTATCAGTTTCATTTGTAGATGGAGTTATTTTTTCATATTTTTTATTTTATAATCATGAAGTTGTCTGTATATATCTCGGAAACTAAGCGAAATAAAACAAAATGGACAAGAAATTGTTACTCCGGTTCTATAAATTAATTTTTGTTTTTTTTTTTTTTATTAAAAACAAAATTTAAACATATCGATACTGATAATTTCAGTACAAAAATATTTTCATCTTTGTCGAAAATAGTTGAACAAAATAAAACATAAAATTAGAACAATAATAAATAATTACATAATAATAACAAAAAAAAATCATATCCATATGGAGAAGGCGCGGATCCAGAAAAATGAGTTGGGGAGAGAAGTGTGCGTATTTTTAATTATCTTTTTTAATTATTTTTTAACATTTTGTATTGAAAAATTTTATTTTGTGGAAGGAAATGTCCCATTTTTCCACCCCCTGGGTTTCCGCGCCTGATATGGTGGCTCTTTACACAATTTTTTTTTTTTATAATTTAATAAGGAATTTCAGTGTCATGAATATGCCACTAACTGCAGATTTTCAAATTTCACTTATAAATTGAAAAACAATTGTGAAATGCTAAAAGTGGCTTTCTAGTAGAAAAAATTGATTTCAACAAAATTTACATTCTGCAAACGGACAAATTGGTATACATCTTGCAGTTTTTTTACCATTTTTTTTTTTAAAAAAATTTTAAAAAAATATATATATTTCTAACAAAAATTCAAATTCAAAACAGTATCTATAAAATTTTAAAATAAGGGCGGAACACGAAAAAAACTTCCTGGGTCAGATAATTGATTTTAAAGTTAGTCCCCGATTTACATTAAACAAACAAACAAATTAGTAAAACAAAAATTTTGCAATTTTTTGTTTTGCAAAATTTTGTTTGCAATTTTTTTTTTACGAAAATAACAAAATTTAAAATTAAAATATTTATAATAAAAATGCAATTTAAATCAGTACTTAAGAAAATTTGCTTTCTGGTACAATTAATTGACTTCAAAATTGAATCCACGATTTACATGCAGCAAACGAAAAAATTTGCATTTTTTTTTTACGAAAATATGAAAATTAAAAAAAAAATATATATTTCTAATAAAAATGCAATTGAAAAAAATTTCTAAATACAGTAGAATCTCACAAATTAGAACTCTCACAAATTAAAACCGTCCAGAAATTAGAACCGGCCATTCCAATGTATTGTACGCTCTGAAATTAGAACCTGTTAGAACCTGTGGTTCTAATTTCTGGAAGTTTTCTTTATTTTGTTTTGTATTTTCACTACAAATTATTTTTTTGCTCATTGAAGTAAAAATAAAACGGGGAATCCCCGAGTTATTCGTGGTGAGTACAATTCGGTCATGTGCATGTGAAATTTGATATTTGATATGCTTGTACAAAATTAAATACCTAATAATAAAAAAAAATTTTAAAGCTTTTTCTAATATGTTCAATTAATTAAATATTATTAACTAAAAATTGTTTTGTGTTAAAATAAAGCTTACATCACTAGTTTTATTATAATTTTCTGTAAAAAAAAATGTCCAGAAATTAGAACTTTTCAAAAATTAGAACTGCCCGATGTACAAAGTGGTTCTAATTTCTGAGATTCTACTGTAATGGCAAAACGCAAAAAAAGCTTTCAGGTATATTATTTTTTTTGGATTTTTTTTTGCAAATTTGTTTTGCAATTTTTTATACGAAAATATGGCATTAAAAAAATATTTTTAATAAAAACGCAATTTAAGAGAGTGGGCCCTAAAAAAATTTCCAAATAATAGCAGAACGCGAAAAGGCAATTAATTGATTTTAAAATTGAATCCACGATTTACGCTCTTCTCTGTAAACAAACAAATTGGTAAAAACCAAAATTGTTGCGTTTTTTTTACGAAAATATGTAAATTTAAAAGAAAAATTTTTCTAATAGAAATGCAATTTAAAACAGTCCAAATAATGGCCGTACACGAAAATAGTTTTCTGATACAATTGATTTTAAAATTTAATCCACGATAAACAAACAAATGCAAACAAACAAATTGGTAAAAAAAAATGTTTGCAATTTAGTTTGCAAATTTTTTTTTTGCATTTTTGTTTTACGAAAATATAAAAATTAAAAAATATATATTTCTAATAACAATGCAATTTAAAATAGAATTAAAAAAAAATTCAAATAATGGTGAAACGCTATATAGGCTTTCTGGTACGATTAATTAATTTTAAAATTCAATCCACGATTTACATGCTGCAAATGAAGAAATTGGTAAAAAGAAAAATTTGTGCAATTTTTTTTGTCAACTTGTTTTGCAATCTTTTTTTTACGAAAATAATTTCAAAGTAATGGTGGACCGCGTAAAAGTCTTTCTGATACAATTAATTGATTTTAAAATTGAATCCACCATTTACATTCTGCAAACAAACAAATTGCCAAAAAATATGTTGTTTTTTCAAAATTATGAAAAATAAAAATATTTATACTAAATACGTAATTAAAAACAGTACTTTAAAAATAACGCCGGGATGCAAAATAGGCTTTATAATACAATAAGTTGGTTTTAAAATGTAATCCACAATTAACATACTGTTAACAAATGAATTCGTAAATAAAAAGTTTTCGCAAATTTTTCTTTGCAATTAAAAAAAAAATAATGAAAACTTTTAAGAAAAATGCAGTACACCTAAAAATTTTCAAAATAGTGGCGGAAAGCAAAAAAATATATTACTGGTACAATTAATTGATATTAAAACTATTTACATTCTGCAACCAAATAAATTAATAAAAATTGTTTTGCAAAATTTGTATGCATATTTTACATATGAGTAAAATTATTAGTGTCCGACCGAACAGTTCGGCCAAAAAACTATATTTTGTCGGTTTTTTGATATCTAGAGGCAATGATGACAAATTTTGGTATTGGAAACATGTTTGTTGAGCCGATTTAATTCGATTTTGTGTATAAAATTTAAGAGAAAAGTCGAAGTTTAGCTATAAATTTAAAAGTTCGGCCGCCGAACTATTTTCAATTTGGCCGAACTTTCTGAGGCCGAACAGTGAATTCATTGCTTAACTACAGACTTTTCTTCAAATTTGACACTTAAAATAGCATCTAATCAGCCCAATAAACATTTTTCCATACGCCAAATTTGTATATAATGCTTTAAAATACCGAATACAGACCAAATGCATTTTCTGGCCGAACTGTTCGGTCGGACACTAAAAATTATATATATGTATAAACAACTGACCGATTTTTTTTTTGTTAAGGGTCAAAGGTCATATTTACCAAATCCATGGTTTAAGATGAAATATCTCAAAAAAACATAGGGGAGGTCGGGGTATTATTGGACACGGGGTATTGTTGGACAGCGCGATATTTTTCCCGTTTGTAACGCTTGGGGTCTAAACCAACTAGCATAGACTCGTCTTATTATAATCTCATTTTTTATTGAGCACTTGACTTGTTTTGACTCATTGTTATCTCGCTATCATAACAAACAGAATTTCGATGTTTGTAAAGTGCTTTTTTCACTTAGTGTTTTGTTCATTTTGACAACATTTTTCGACGAACCAAGTGAGGGTAAATATATTTATAATATTTTTTGAACTTTAAGCTTTCGACGCATATAAGAGTTTTGTATGAAATTTGTATTGTGTTACTTATACGCCGACATTTTGTAAAAATTAGCGTTCGGGGTATTATTGGACACTTCTGTCGGGGTATTATTGGACACTTCTGTCGCGTGTTTGATGTGTATAAGTGATTGTTCATGCATAATTTCCACAAAGCATTAGTTTTTCGGCAATTTCTACACACAGAGAAAAATTTAGCAATTTGCCAACTTAAATTTGATCACAGCGACTCAAATTCTGTTATTATGAATTTCAGTCTTTTGGTACAACTGAACATTGGTTTTCACAACTAAGTTCGGTTAATTCTACTGAATTTTAGTTGAAACACCCAAAATATTCAGAAATACAAAGTAAATATCATTGCACTATCTGAATTTATAAGTTGTTACCATTAAAATATACTTTTCAATTCGGTTGGCACTTTATTTCTCTGTGTGTAATCGTTTTTTGTCCGTTTAAATTTTTTGTAACAGAATGCCGTGTTATTATGCCAAAAAGGACATTAAAATCGGTAGGTCCGTTAAAACTTGGCACGCCAGCAAAAAAGTCAAATCGTGGCCGTAAGCCAATGAAGTCGGTCGTTTTGACATTGCCAGAAAATGTGTCTGAGCAACGTGATAAGGCCGAGAAGAAGCGGCAAAGTTTATCGGAGAAAGATGACACACCAGCAGCAAAGAAGAAAAAAGGCCGTGGCAAATCAAGGACTCCACAAAAGAGAATACCGTCTCCGAACGAAACTGACGCGGAGGAAGATATTGATTTTTGCATAATTTGCATGAAAAATATGCCCAAGAAAGAAAATCGCCGAAACACAGCCAATTGTATTGATCTCCCCTATACAATAAAACATATACATATAAAAGAGGGTTTACAAATTAACACATGTTTTTTTTATAAAAATTTAAAAATTCCGTTTTTAAAAAATTTCATCTTAAACCACGGATTTGGTAAATATGACCTTTGACCCTTAACAAAAAAAAAATCTTGTTGGATACCATTTTAATAGGAACCTCAATAGTTTTAAAATGAGATTTTGTTGAGTGTCGTTGCATACAAATTGACAAAGATATGGACAATAACGTAAGACTGCTTATGTAATATTTTGAGTATTTTTTCACTTTTCATGACCTGGTATCTCCGGAACCATTTGGTCCATCAATCCTAAAGTTTGTTTTTGTATTAACCATATAGAATACAATTTTTATACCGAAATACGTCAAGTTTGCAAAGGGTCAGGTTTAAAATGTTAGTTTTACTGGTTGGTTATATATGGGTCTGCCCATAAACTTAAAAAACAAACAAATTTTAAAAATTTAATGAATTGGTTATATTTAAATGTATATAAATATATATAAAAAAAAAATCATTCACAATTTTTTATATTTTTGAAGTTAATAGATTGGGTATTTCGCTAGATTGGGTATTTCGGCCACTGTGCTACGCTTCAATAGAAAAAAAACTAATTTTTGTGTGAATTTGTTCACATAAGTATAAATAAGTCTGGCAACTAAATGAGAATTTCATGCCGGTTTATATTATATTCAATGTTATAAAATTCAAGCTATAAAAAACATTTGGCATGGCAACAACACTTTTATAAAAAAAACATATGGCAACAACATTTTTTTTTTTTGGATTTTGGAAAGGTATACGATATTAATCACTTTTTAATCAAATCAAATTTCAGCAATTAAAGTTATTGAATCCGTGGTTTTCTTGATTGAAATGGGTTTTTATTTTTTGTATGTAAGTTATATTAGGGTGGTCCTTATTTTTCAACTTGCGATTTTTGGGGCTGCCACCCTCTTAAAATATTTGTTTGGATACAAAAATTCACCATGCAAACAATTAGAGTGCTAGTATAACGGGAATGTGTCCCGCATCGCCCTTGAATATCAGGCCTCCTTGAAAAAATTTACCAATTATAAAAAAAAAAAAATTTTTTGTATAAATTTAAAAATGCAATATAATTTTAGTGTTGAGTTCAATAACAACTACTCAGATAAAAAATATTACCTTCCCAGAAAATCGCTAACTTATTCTAACAGTCAAAATCTCATTTTTATTTTTCGCCCATACAACGAAAGACCACCCTAAAGTTATATATTAAAAAAAAAAACCTTATAATACATACACTCATAATAATCTATGCTTAAAAATACAAATATATTTTTGGTAAATTTTTTTTTGTAGAATGTACAAATATTCTGTTTATATTACAAAACTTTCGTATACAACAAATTATATAAATTTACAAATTTCGTAAAAAATTCAAACATGATTTAGTAATATTTTTTTAGTACATTGTACAAAAATTTGTAATGTTACAAATATTACATATGGATGTTGATGTGGTTAGAGGTCGGATTTGCAACAGAAGGTTGCAAGTTCAACTCTTGGCCAGGAAAATTTTTTTTTTTTTTTTTTTTTTAGTTTTTATATTTTTTTTTGTTTATTAATGTTTTTAAATTTCTATGTTTTATTTTTTTATTTCATTATTACTATTTTTGTGTTTTGATATAAATGGATATTTTGTATTTTGTTTAATAAAGAGGATCCTAAAACAAGTTAAAGAGGACCCAAAACACTACTTCCACTTTATTTGCCGGGTTTAGTATGAAATTCAATAAAACAAATATTTAAAAAGATTAAATATTTAATAATAAAATGCAATTAATTTGAAATTGTTATTTAAGTTTTTTATTATTATTATTTTATTATTTTTTTATTTTGTTTTTTAATATATTATTTGATATATTTATAAAAAAATTATATTATTGTATTTAGTTCAATAAACATAATAAAAATATTTAATTGCCATTTTACCTTTTTTATTAAATATTTGTAGCATATTTTTCTAGTTTTCATAATATTTTCGACTTAAGTTCCTTTTTAGTTTGCTGTATTGCATCAGCTACTTTGGTGCAAATGGTAGAGGGGTCTACTTCAACACAGCAGGACGTCACTGAAATCGTGAGTTCGATTCTGGTGTGGCACCATTACATTTTTTTTTAATTTTAAAATAAACCCGTAAGGTATGCACCACATTTTTATTTAAAAAAAGTTTTTGTTTACAAACTAAACAAAATATCAAAAGGAGAGAAAAACAAAAAAACGTGTATTGAATATTCACCAGGAGTACGCCGTTAGTTGCCGAAGAGATAAGTTATCTCGTCACTCGCATTAATTATTAATGGAGAATAACGGTTAATTCTATTCTTTTTTGCAATACTATAAAGCGTGTCTCAGCATGCCGTTAGACTGTTGAGTCTAGCCATATGCAAACCGTTCGGATTCCTTTGGAGACATCGTTTACTCCTCCATTGCAAAGGCAATGGTTGTTTTGTGCACGTGTTGGTCTGATGGAATTCGTTCTTTTTATGGCGAATTGGGGCCTCATCTCGCTGAGCCTAAATTGCGAAGGCAATGGTTGTGTATGTGTTGCTGATGTTCCTGTTCGTCTGATTTTAATCATCTTATATATATATATCATGCGTTTCGGGTTAAACGCTTACTATAACTTGGCAATTTGTGTATTGATTATACCGCCATTAACATTTAATAACTCAAAAAAAAAAAAAAGAATATTCACCAGAGGTGGATCTTGCACATCAAACAAGTTTTCAGTTTATTTTTTGATCAATGGTTATAATCTTTAACTTCAAACTCATATTTATATTAGTTCTCATGTAGTGAGTAAACTAGTTCATATGAATGTTTGATGTTTGGCATGGGATTGTTACCGCTTTCAAAACGTGTTCTGATGATGGGAACCTAGAAAATTCCCGAAATAGATCTATCAACACATTCCTGAAAGGGTCAAATAATAAATTTGAAAACAAAAAACTCTATTGATTATTTGTTAGGACAATATCCTAATGAAGAAATATAGAGTATGGCCTCGAACTTGAATAATTTTCATTTTCGTTTTTACAAAACTTTACGAAATGTGATTTGTATATTCTACAAATTTTTTCGTAATGTCAAAATAACCAAAACTTTCGTAAAATGAACAACGGTTTTCGTGTATTTTACCTATAGATTATTATGAGTGTATTAATAAAGTTCATTTAAAATACAAATCTCATGGGCTCCCCAACGATTTTAATACATAATGTATTACAATTTGTAATGTAACGTACAATACCGCAAAAAAAAAACGTATTGAATAATGTATTAATTCTTAACTATTGGTAACTGTGATTGATATCTTTTCATTCACAAAAATGCATCATTCAATAGTTTTGTAAGTTCATTTTCTCTTAACATAAAAAAAAGCTTTTTACTTTACTGAAATAAGCTTTTGCTACAATTATAGCTTCTGCGCAAAATCCATTCAGCCTTCAATTACGAGTCCAATTACGAACTGTTATCCTACATAAATTTCTAGATAAATATATTAACAAAAGTCTCGCATATGCATTTGTTGATAATCAACAAGTGTTAGATGGCCCATTGACATTGCGGGGCATTTGTATTAAAGCGGATACGGAAACAAAAGACTACATATGCCGACGGAAACAAACGTAACGTTTCTATGTGTAAAATATAAAAATATAAAGAAAGTGATTTAAACTTAAAGAAAATGTAAGAATAATATTAAAGAAATAACTAAAAAAAATTTATAAAAATAAAATTATAAATTTATTTAAATGCATAATTTTAAAATTAAATATAAATATATAATTTAAACAAAAATTTAAATATGCAAACCAAAAAAAAAAAAAAAAAAAACTGATACGAAAATCAAACAAACTATCATTTATCAAATCTAAATCAATCTAAATTTATAAAAATAATATTATAAATTTAATTAAATGCATAAATTTAAAACTAAATGTAAATATATAATTTAAACAAAAATTAAAATATGCAAACCTAAAAAAAAAAAAAAACTGATACGAAAATCAAACAAACTATCTATCAATAATTATATGAATGCCTCACTCAAACAAGGGCATAAACGACAAATTTTTGAATACGACATTTTAGAAATAAATAAATACATCATTCTCTAAAGAAATATTACACAGAAAAAACTAAAAACGGGTTTCAATTAAAAATTTTATTGAATCAATTAATATTTTAATTGATTTTGCACCGACTACGACTGAAATGATAGTATTAACTAAAAAAATTTGCAGACAGTTTATTAAAACTCTTTCAATTAAAATAATAATAATATCAATTAAAGGAGTTATTGTTTTTCTTTACAACCTTAATTAAAAAGTTTAGTTAAATTGATTAAAATTTTAATTGAAACTTGAGAAGAAAACAATGGTAGTTTTAATTGAAAACTCATATTTTTTATTTTTGTTATATGCCCCCTCCCATTAAATAAAAAAAGAAATGTAGGTTTGTAAATTAAATTTACATTTTATTTATAATAAAATTAAAGCTTTTTGATATAAAAATGTATTATAAGAAAACAAATAAAAGTAAAGACAAAATTTTTGTTTTGCTTGTCTTGTCTTGAACTTTTTCTTGTAATTAAATTCTTTTCTTAAAAAAATCACACACAACTTTAAAATGATAGTTTAATGACACTTATACTTATTGAAAATTTAATTATTTACAAAAATAATAGTTTAATTGTCCTTTTTCGATAAGGTTTATTTAAATCCACATGTGCACTTTTATTACCACAGATAAAACACGAAACTAAATTAAGTTTTCGTGCGTACACGAATATCTCAACATAAAGAGTGTTGCAAACTCTAGTAAAATAACTACGATTTTGCGTGTATTTGAAATCGGTAAACTAATCAACTTATTAAAAGTTAATCATTTGCGATTTTTTTTTCTTTTTATTTACAAATTAAATAATATATTGATATAATTAAACCTTTGTTTGATTATTTAATCTAAATAAAATAAAAAAAATAGTTTGCCAAATTTTTAAAAAATTTTGTTTACATGTTGTCAACACTCTATGGATATATTAGAAAATTCAATAAATTTTTTAATTGAATCAATTAAAAAAATTGTTTAAATTGCCATTGATATTCAAACAATCGATTAATTAGATATTTTTTCTGTGTACTAAACAATTTCTTCCTTTTTTGATCGCGAATTTTACGAAAAGTGCAACATTGAGTTTCGCAAAATTGAAACATTGAAATGGTTTTTATACATTGCACATGAAAAATTTAAATATTTTAACCAAAAACCTTGAAATCTCAAAAAATCAGGGACCGTAATCATTATGAGTTTTATAATAAAAATTGAAGGGAATGAGGTTGCGGATGAACTGGCTAAAGGGGGAGTCCATTTGCCAGTTGAAATGGCATTGGATGTTCGCGTGCCACTACGGTCTCTGAAAAGGGATGTAGAATCCACGATGATGCGAAGAGCTGATGCGGTTTGGAGAAATAACGAAACATGCAGAGTATCTAAAGTCATGTGGAAATCCTACGATCCCGTAGCGACCGAACTTTTACTGTCCTTGTCCAGGAGCGACTGTAGACTTCTGGTGGGCGTGTTAACTGGTCACTGCTGGACGGCAGTTCTTGCCAAGAGAGCGGGAAGGCTGCAGAGTGACGAATGTAGATTCTGTGGGGTACCGGGGGACAGAGAGAAGGTGGAGCACCTAATGTGCCACTGTCCGGCTCTTGCACGCTCCAGGGCGAAATGTTTAGGGGACCGCCTATTCCGAGATCGGGAGTAATCTCAGAAATCGGAATCTTGAGACTTCTGTCATTTGCTAAGAGGGTGTGGGAAACTGTGGCTACCATCACTGACGACTGACCTAACGTGGGGGTTATCGTTTCTAATCTGGTAACGCTAGGGACCTAATGGTCTATGCGGGGTCTTTGACCGGCCAGCTCAACCTAACCTAATAAAAATTACACAATAATGATTATATTATGAGTTTTAAGGATTTTCTTCAATGGTAATGATTATTTTTGAGTAATATTAATAAAAATCAGCCACAATCATTATTTTTTAGCAAAAAAAAAATTCAACTCAAAAATAATCATTATTTATGATTTTTAGTTTTTTTTCGCTCAAAATAAAACTCACTTTCAATTTATGACTTTTTTGTGAGGTTTTTTACCAATGAAGTTGCATATTCTCATAAAACAAATCCAATTGAAATTAAGTTTTATTTTGAGCGAAAAAAATAAAAATCATAAATAATGATTATTTTTGAGTTTTATTTTTTTTTGCTCAAAAATAATGATTATAGCTGATTTTTTTTTATTATTACTCAAAAATAATCATTACCATTGAAGAAAACTTTAAAAATCAAAAATTTAAAATCATGACGGATATGCAAAGATTGTCAAAAAATAATAATAATGGTGCAATAAATTTTTTTTTTATGTCTGTTCTAAGTGATTGATTTTTTGATTTAAAAAAACGAACAATAATCATTATTTACGGTCCCTGCAAAAAATTCATTCAAATATCTTAAATCAATAAAAAAAATATTAAAAAATTAGCTAAATTTTGACACATTTTAATGCAAAATTCAACCACTTGCATGGACCACATTTGAATAAAATTTTTTGCACAGATACAGTTAGACTTGTTTTAGCGAACTGTGATCAAAAACAATAAAAACTGTGACTTTAAAAGAGTTTCTCACGTTTTTCTAGTATCCTGTAAAGTTCTGAAAATGGAGTATATACCCTTATACGAGCGAGGCATTCATATGTTAAATCGACTTATCAGACACCATGCATTACAATTGTCAGTTTTTTTTTTATTATCAATTAATCTTCTTAGCTAAGACACCTGCTAAGTTATAAATTAAATACACTCAGCTAACAGCTTAACACTAGAATCTACTGGAAATGACAGTAAAAACAGCTGAAAAAGGCGACAAATTTAATTGTAGTGGAAATTACTCAAAACTCAGTTATTTTTAACTGTTGAAAAATAACTAACTAATGTAGTAAAAATAACTAACAATGTCGTAAAAATCACGGACATTTTTTTAAATCAGAAATTTTGGAAGAACTATAAAAATTGGTTTTAACAGTTATTTTTTCGGTATTTAAAAATATTTTTTAACAAAATTTAGTTTTTTTCAATTACAATCAGAATTTGTTTTCCTACATTTGAATTAAAATGCAAGGTCAAAATTCCAAACGGTACCCCTGATATGACGTTTTTATGCATTGGAGATACAATGAAGTTTTCTAATTATTACTTGCATAATATGAACATATCAATAATAACATATCGCACTTGATCAACAAGAGGGTATTAACTCAAAATTTTTAAATTTTCAGTAGACTCAAAAAACTGTTTATGGCCACATTTTAACAGAATTTAAAAATTCAAACATATCATAATAAGCAAATTCCATTTGAAAATGTATATACATTGTTTTTGTTTTAAATTTTTCCACTCATTGCAAAAAAGATCAATTTTTTGAGTTAATACCATTTTTTTGAAATTTTATCGATTTAAATTTATAGAATAAAACAAATTTTATCAACAAAACAGTATCAACTCAAAATACAACCAAATATAAATAAAACAGTTTGATTATTTTTAACATAAATAAAGGCTCAAATCAAAATAATACATTTTTTATGAAAATATACGATTCATTTCTATTTGAACTTTTGTATTAACTCGAAATAATACCTTTTTGTTGAAATAAAGGTAATCACTACATTATCATGAAAATGCTCTCAAAAGTGGTTTTCGAGATGAAAAAGTAATCGGAATACGTTAAAATTTTTACAATAGATAGATATTGATGTTGTTTGTTGATTTCTTGAAAAAAGTGATATTTTAAAAATTTCGAGTTAATACCCTCTTGTTGATCAAGTGCGGTATATAAACTACATGAGAATTTTTAAAAACTCCACATAATCTTCTTTTTTTAAATAACTAACAACAATTAAAGTAACTGCTTCAAACAACTGTTACAAAAATACACTAATTTTCTTTAGTTGTTTTTTTTTAAATAACTGTCATAATAGTTGTTTTGTATTATTTCATAGAAAACCAACTGTAATTGTAGTTAAAAACAACAACTGCTGTTTACTACACAAGAAACTGTCATGAAGTAGCTATAAAACTATTTGAAATGTAAACCAATTGTAATATGAGGTAAAAACAACAACTACCCTGTGAGAAAAATACAATCGGCACAGTGCTGGCAAAATGTCTGCTACGGTCGGTTATGCGTTGGCAGGATGTGGGATTGATAATCTTGACAGTACTGTCCTGTTACCCGATTGATAACAGTGGCCAACCGTTGACTTCAGCAAACTTGCCACCGTTGGCATAGCGTTGGCAATTCAAAAAATTTGGTGCATTTAAAATAGCTTAAATTAAATTAAATAAATTTTGAGAATTGTGTGTAATAAAACGCATTTAAAAAGCAGCAATACAGTTCGGTCTCAGTCTTATACATCATGGTTAAATGTTTGAAATATAATAAAATATAAAAAAAATGCTTCTAATTGGTTATAATATTGGCGAAAAAATATTACAAACGCATTTTGCGGGTTGTACAACACATTTTGTGCAAACAAAATGGTGTTTTCATAGTACAATGTTAGTTATTTTTTTTTTTTTTTGGATAATTTTTAACACGACGAGTTTTACAAAAATGACAGTGGTTGGAAAGTACTTTTTTTTTTTGGTACGGTTGGTAATTTCTACCTGTGTACTGATTACTACACAAACAACTGGCAGCTAGGTAATATAAAACTTTTTTGAGTGTAAAATTTGAAACACAAAAATACACTCAAAAAAGGAAACTAAGCGAGATGGAGCTTAAGTACTTAACTACCCGTTCACGTGAATCACACGTGAGTGTGTGTGAAAACAAATTTTACTCACATGAGCGTGAGTGAGTAGGAAAAGAAACACATTCTTGAGTGAATATGCGTAAGTACAATTTTACTAAAACTAATATTTTCTCAAATGTTTTACTTTTAAATTTTTTTAAAAATTAAAACCAAAAGTTCATTTTTCGATCTTTAATCATAAATTATGATGTGAGCAATATTATTCAAGTTCAAGATCATTTGTTTTTTGTTAAACAAAAAACCGTGCAATGTTTATTTATTAATTAAAAATGTTTTCTGTCCGCTAATTTAAAGCAGAATTTATCTAGTGACTGGTCCTTACATGTTTAATTTCGCGTCACTGAAAATCTTCAGAGAACCAATGTAGAAGGGGTATAAGATTTTCTCTTTAAATAAATATATTTTTTTTAAATTTTTTCGCCGATTTAATGTTTTTGGGGTTTTTAAGTACAAAATTAATGACAAAATTACATATTAAGAGCAATTTCGAGTTTAACATTCACAATTCACCTTTATTTTTACATTTTATTTTTTCCATTAGGATTTTGTTTCGTGAATTTGCGTGATCATGCGTGAGTGTGAGTAAAATCTGAATTTAATCACGTGATCGTGAGTGATTGTGGGTGAGTGGAATTTTTCTTACTTGAGCGTGAATGAGTGAGTCAAAATTGACTCACGTGCAAATCTCTACTACATATACTGCCGGTTGTAAATATTTACCAGCCTCTGGTGTGATCCGGAAAGGCCTTTTTAGCAAACATTTACTATTAATTCAGCTTAAAATTCTGTTGATTTAGCTGAATTATAAGTTGAACAACAGCTGCCAACCAGAATTTAGTTCTATGGGTAAAATATTGCAATAAAAATTTAAAATTAAAAACCTATTGTTTTTATTTATTTTTATAATTTTTATATAAAAATGTTTCGACAACATCTGACCTTTAGCCAAACTTAAATCCACCACAGAATAAATAAATTGAATGCCCCCTGATGAGATGTATATGAAAACATTGAACAAAAAATGGCGTTTACAGTTTTAAAAACATTGAAATCCACAACACTTTAAATCTCATTTTAAACACAATTGGATCAACAAATGGTAGAAAAGCAACTCTGAGTTTTTTTTTTATAAAAAACCAAAAATTTTTTGCATCTTCATATCATATTATGTAGCATTTTTAACTGTACGATGCATACCCAACTTTTTCTACGAGAAGACACACCGGGAAAACGTCTTGTAAATCAGGTATACTATTTTTTAGCAAATGTTTTTGCTAAAATCGTGTTTTCAGCTAAAATTTTTGTTATACTTATTCAGCACTTAACTTTTTATACTAATGCTTTACTAATATACTAATGTTCTACTAATTCATTTTGCTAAAAAAAATTGTGCTGATAAGCACATTAATAGTGTGGACGACAACCAGATTGAAAGATATACGCAGAATGAAGCACATGTCGCGGCATGTCAAGATGTAGTAGAGAAGAGGAAAATGATACTAAAAAGTACAACTCTAATAAGACATATAAAAAAATCAACCATGGAAGATTTTTGTATCTGTTTTTCAAACATACAACAAAATTGAGTATTAAAACAACTTAAATTTTGCGTTGTCACCGGCTTGTGAAAATAATTGTCTCTTAATAAAATAAAAGACAAAAGAAAATATTTAAATTTAATATGTATTTCTATAATAAATGTTAATTGATTAATAATCTAGTGTGGTCAAATTGCAAACAGACATATGTATACAGACATGTAGACAGAGTAAAGCGAAAGACAAAGACACACATCTTAGGTAGATTTGTATGGTTCCTTTTCCTTATTGCAAAAAAGGGTTGTTTTTTTCGTTTCGTTTGTTTTTGTTTATTTTTTCGTTTCTATAATTATCTTCGGCAGTTGCGTCCTTTAAAAGAAAGCATCATTTAGACAACCATTGATGTAAGTAGTTGAAACAAAATTTTTGTTATGTTATATACATTTATTTCTATATATTTTCAGATATTAAATTAATTCATGACATCAATGTGGGAAAATGAAAATTTTTAAATTTCGTAATTATTGTAAATTATTTTTAAAAGAATCACAAAAACAAGTTTTATGATTTTCAGCAAATATATTAACTAAATTAAAATTTTTTTACAATTTTTTTGCGTTTTTTTCAGTCTACTAAAATTCAGCAAAAAATTTATTAATTTTTACCAACGCTTTTTTATTTCTAATCTATTAAGTGTTAACAAAACTTTTGCTGAATCTATTAATTTTGTTGCTAAAAATCAGCTCGCTGATTTTGCTGACATTAGCAATTTTTTTGCTAGCACCCTCCTGACTAAAATTTTGCTGACTCAGCAACCCCACTTTTTCTACGAGAACACACACCGGGAATACGTTTGTACCTAGTAGCTTATTTTAGCTTATTCTAATGTTTAAATGGTCCAATTTCATTATTTTTTTCTAAAGCGTATGTTAATATATTACAAATGTTTTAGTTTTTGTTTCATGCAAATATTCTACCTAGTTTAAGAGATATAGGCAAAAAAGGTCACGGGCATGGGATATCCAAATGTTGTTAAGCCGTTCCTGAGTTACAGCACTGCAAATGGGCGTGTGTTTACGTAGGTGTCGACTTTGGATGCTCGTAGCTCCTGAACCACTGATCCGAATTGGATTAAATAACCTTTAAATGATTAGAAATTACTTATATTTCCTAGATATCTCTATGCCCTAAGTTAAGCCGTTCCTGTGTTACAGCACTGCAAAGTTGCAAGTGGATACATTTGTACCCGGGTGTGTATTCTAGGGTTAAATCTGAAATTGTAATACTAGTTTATTATTTCTTTAATTCATAAAATCTACTGTGTAATAATGCAGGCAAAAAGAGAAAATCCCAGCAAAACCACACATTACCAAATAATGGGTAAAGTAATGTATCGCCATAGGGCTTCAATCATTACAATACACCTTACTTCACTGATGAATTTTACAGGCGATGAGCCTAAAAGTAATGGGTGGACCCATTACTTTGTAGGGGGTAATGGAACTGGTTACTTATTTGGTTACATGGTGAGAAGAAGTAATGGGTCTATAAATAGATTTTCATAAAAAACACAGTATTAAAAAAATTATTACAAAATTTTTTTTTTAATTAAATAAATAACATGGTCTCGCTGGGGTTTGAACTTGGGGTCCTTTTGTTGTTAGGCGAGAACTCTATCCACAGAGCTATTGTCACATATAATAATAAGTTGCTTAAAATATAAATGAATTCTTCTGTTTCGATTTTCCTTTTGTGATGTTAAAAATATATACCTTACCCTCATGCTTACAAAAAATCACAAAGTAATGTGTCTAAATATGGATTTACAAAAAAATATTTCAAATATTACTTTACGTTTATAGTTCATGCATTATGTAATTGATGATCGGTAAGTCATTATTTTTAGTTTCGAAATAATGTAAAAGGTAATGATGTATCATTACAAGGTAATCCATTAGTACACAATTATTGGTAACACATTTCTTTATGTTTCCGAATTATGCTGAATGTATGGAGTGTACATTACAAAGTAATGCATTATGTAACCCATTATCGGTAACTCATTACTTTTTGTTGGAAAATAATGATACCGGTATGGACTATACATTACAAGGTAATGCATTACTTTATCGCACCCATTACCATAGTTTTGCTGGGATTTGTTGTTCTGTATATTATTTCCCACTCACGTTCGTTGTATAGAATTTCTAAGGAAAAACTAATTTTGTAATTATGGTCCAATATGTCAAATATCTTAGCCGACTGCCGCTTCATAACAAAAATTTCGAAATACTAGCAGTGTCTGACTGGGTATTTAAAATTCCTAAAGCCTTAAAGCAATGAATATCACAATTTGTATACAGTCATTGGAAAATTAAATTTCCGTGAAATTTTAAAATTATAAAATTTTCATATATTTAGTTAGAATATTGTTCTACCTCAAGTCCAAAAATCTAACATGATCTTGTCATCATGTTTATTTTCAATAAGTTTGATCATATTCATGATAGACAATACAATTGTTTCATTGACATCACCCAAATCTTTAGTTGTCTGCAATAGAAAAAGATAATTGGCTAAACTCAAACCGAGACATTACATACAACAGACAAAATAAACTCTATGAGAATCTTTTTGAAAAGTAACAAATAAAATCTAATATCACAATATCATATTAGATTTTTGGACTTGAGGTAGAACAATATTCTAACTAAATATATGAAAATATAGATATCCGAAAAAACAATTTTTGTATTATTAATACGTAGTTTTGATTTAACTGCCTTTTACTTACGTGCACTTTTCACATAACTGCACAAAATTTTGGTTTCGTTGTTATTTTACAAAATTACGTATGCAATTGCCTTCATTAAGTGCACTGTGTATACCTGCGCATTTAAAATAAGTGCCTCATGTTTTTGGCAGTTGTACATTATTTTCATACAAAAGATCGCCGTTAGCTGCCTCTTATGTTTTGCTTACTTAGTTAGTTTGGTTAGTTAACGCTTGTACCTACATAAATTTGTATGTAAAAACCTTATAAAATTTTTTATGAATGTTTTTTTATTTTCGTTTTGTTGTTTTTTATATAAATTCTATTGTATGAAATAAACAATTAATAAAAATAAATTAAATCATATCTGGTCTTTGCAGTTTTCAACAATTTAGTTTACCTGCACTTTAAGGCAGGTAACCAATTTGAGTTAGCAGCGCTTTTGGCTTACCTGCACAAAAATTCGTGCAAAAGTTGGTTGTGCAGCTAAGTCAAACTACGTACAAAAATTAAAACATTTTTGATTATAATTTTTTTTTTTAAATGTATTTTTTTACAAATAAATATATTTTCCATAAGTCCATAAGGTGGTGTAATTTTTTTTGCAACAAAAAAGTTACAACCCTACTGTACATGTTAAAAAAATGATTATTTATTAATAATTTCACTATTTTATAAAGTTTTTTCTTGTAAAAGTTTATTTAACAATAATAAAACAAAAAAAAAAAAAAACAATTTAGGGACGAAAATTAACCAGACTTGCTACCCATATAATTTTTAAGATACCGAATTTGCAGGCATTCGCCCATGTCCTGTGTCTCCTTACATTTTGAATACGAATGAATTTGAAAACCACATGAAATTGAAATTTGGTGCTTTCTACTCCCTATTAATGTAAATAAATTCCAACTAATGGACCTCATTACGGTTGTCGTATTTCGACTCTAGTCGAAGTCGTTGTCGATTTTTATTTGTTGCGGTATTACGTAAATTTTTCGACTAAAAGGTTTTTGTAATAGATTGAAAACAACAGAGTGTTGACAAATTTGTCAAATTTATTAATATTATGAAGCACTCGATGACGATCTGTCAAAAACAGATAATTGACGGCAATAAAAAATTTTTAATTTTGTTGTTAAATTATCAAAAATATAAAACAATGCTCAGTTTGGACTTATTTTTTTAACTTCAGATGAAAAATATTAGTGCCTATGGCTGAGACGAATGATATTCGAAGAAAACGGCTAAGTGTTGTTTAGCAAAATAACTCCGATCACGTCCAAACTTTTACCTCGCATAGTACTTTTTGAGCTGATTTTAAGAAGCACAAAAATTTTGTCGACAGAGCCCAATTGGGGCTGGACGAGGCGTTAAATTCGAAAAAGTTGTTTACAATTATCTCAAAAAGTACACGTCCGATCACAATATACATGTCATATCAAAGATTATTAAAATATCTATTCAATGATGTTCGATATGACCCTAGAATTTAACCCATTACAGCCCAATTCAAAATTTCCTTATATTTATTTGAGTTTTTTTTTTTTGTAAAAAGATCACCTTATTAAAAAAATCGCCTTTATAAGCATATAAAAACTGTACACAAAATTAAAGAAAATTTTACAAGCTTTCATTAAAGGTATAATGGACTACCATATCTTTTAAAATAAAAAAGAGATTAAAGGTTAAAAAAATCGCAAAAAATCCACATTGTCTAAATTTAACCTTTGATATATTTTTTTGTTTCAAGAGATATGTGGTCATATTGTACCTCAAAAGAAAGCTTATAAAACCAGCTATCCATTTCTATAAACTTATTAAATACTTACACATTTTTACTTTACAATTTTTGAATAAAAAGCGCATTTTATCTAAAAAACTAAAGTAAAAATAGGAAAATTTTAAACCGGCCTTTAATGGGTTAATTTATATTGACATATTGTACACCATTTATGGCCGTAATTTCAAGCAATATATACCTACTGGTGCTTAGATACCTACCGTGTACACGAACAAAATCGGGTAGGTATCTAAGCACCGGTAGGTATCTATTGCTTGAAATTACGGGCATTAAAAGAGCTTTCATACGACATGCATATTGTTATAAACGGACTTGTACTTTTTGAGATACTTAAAAAACTTTTTCAACTTTAATGCCCAGCCCAGCCGCAAGGGCGCGCCGGCGATGACAAATATTTTGTTTCTTGAAATCAGCTCAAAAATTAGTTTTTGGGGTAAAAGTTTTGAAGTAATCGTAGTTATGTTTCTAAACTGCACTTGTTCCAGATTTTGCCAATTATGTTTTTACCCTTAAAAGGTCCTCCAATTTCGCAAACAGCTTCGGTGCTATAATTTTTATTCTAAAAGTATTTAAATTTAATTAAAATTTCATTGAAATTTGCATTTTTTAAGAATTTTTTAAATCTGTCGTGAGAAATAAAATAGACGACTGTTTTTATGCATTTTGACAGTCGAAACCGACAACCGTAATACGGAAATTGTAATACAAAAGCAGTGTTGTACATTCGTAGTTTTCGACAAACGTAATACCGTTTTTTAAAAACGACAAATTTTCACTACAACTACGACAACCGTAATCAGGCCGAATATTTAAAAAATGTCGACATATCGTCGATTGATTATTGGAGAGCCGCACCGACCAAAAACATTTTTGCGAGAAAAACGATAAAGAAAGTTTACAACAAAATTATTAAATTTCTACAAGATAGGTTTTCTTTTTTGTTTGTAATATCTATAGCTGCATTTATTATAAACAATATTGTTAATTTTTACGCCTTTTTGCACTGAGTATCCAGAGTTATTAACAATTTTTTAAAAAAAGGTTTTTTTATTATATGGCCTATAAGCCGTTTTTATCACAATTTTATTGTTTTTCTTTAAAGTAGGTCAAAAGTTTTTTTTTCTTTTAACCATTATAAAACTAGATTGTCATAGTGCAAACCAATGCTTAAACTTTTTTATTGGTTTTTGTTTTATATGCGTTGCTTATTTCAAATGTGTCAAACCAAGATTGGCGAATAATGTTTTTATTTTTCTATAGAAAGTTTGACTCATTGGCTAAAAAGTGGTCAATACACCATACCAATGTTAAGAAATTTGTAAAAATAGGGATACGCAGCACATATGGGGCTGGATATCTCTTAATTGATACGAGGTATATAAAAACGGATTAAAGATTTAGAAAGAGGACACATTAATCATATATAATCAATTCCTAACTCAATTTTGCCAGAAATGGTCTATAGGTCTCACCAATATTCATACGACGATATGTTCAAAAACATTGTTTACTGTCAAAATGCTAAATTTTAAGTCATAAAAGAGTCTTATGATTTTGAAAAACAACTTTAGTAAGAAAAAAAGTGAGCTCGTTTTACTTTATACAGGAAAGCAAAGCCAAAGCACAAACAAGCTGTAATGATTTCACTTTCATGGGAAAGTGAAACATAGGACAGAGGTGATTTAAATCCTCTTTATTCTTTACCTCGTTGGTCATAGCCCAACAATTATTTTGCTGCTGATTTTTAAAAAACTTAATTTTAATATTTTATAACGTCTTGTCTCCTTGTTCAAAATGTGGTTGAATGGTGTAATAAGCCCAATACATATTAGAATTGATTTTTTTTCTTTACGCAAGAATAAATATTTATTTACGCAAGAATAGATATAAATTTAGTACAAAGTATGTGAAGGTGGGCATAAGTAAAAATAAGCACTGCGGAAAAAAGAGGTCAGTTGGAAATTGTGACCTATTCCTTGATACGTGAAAAAATCACCGATTCCTAAAATATTTATCACATGATTGGTGGAAAAAGAGTCGATTTATAAAGTACCAACCATGTGACCGGTTTAAAAGTCTCTATCACGTGATGGGCCTGAAAGGACCAGTGCTGTGGTAGGTGAAAACAATATCGGTTCCTAAATTCTCTATCAAATGAGGGGACTGAAAGTCCTAGGCCTGTAATAATACCAGTTCCTAAGCACGTTACCAGTTTTAAAGTGTCTTTCACGTGACTAGTCTGAATAGGTGCAAATATGACGAGTTTTAAAGTACCTTTCATTGGGCCGGTTATAAGTATCAGGGAAGTCTTCCACATCAATTAAACAAATTGGTATCAAATTAAAAGTATTTTTAACTTATTGACCGTTTTCATATAAGAACCAGACTAAGTTTTTGGATGGAAATATTCGTCCGACTAATTAAGTAAAATTATTTTCTGACCGCTAATTGCATTAAAACAAAATGTTTTTTTTTAGTGAGGAGTTACTATTTTAATGGAGTTAGTTCTGTGACATGTTATTTTGAGTTAGTTCAGTGAGTGTTTTCTTGCGATAGTTAAGTGACGTGTTCTTTTGCGTTGGTTCTGTGATATGTTCTTTTGCGATAATTCCAGGAAATGTTCTTTTGCGGTAGTAAAGTGACGTTTTCTTTTGCGTTGGTTCTGTGATATGTTCTTTTGCAATAGTTCCAGGATATGTAATTTTTCCTCAGTCCTGTGAAATGTTCTTTGGGGTTAGTTGTGTGACATGTTATTTTACACCGATCCTGCGACATGTCGCATAGCGCTATTGAACCCCACCTATTACAAGCCCACGTTAAAGTGGCCGGTCCCTTTCATGTAAAAAAAAAATTGGTCCCGTCAAACCCATTCACAATGAACCGGTCACATGACGAGTGCTGTGGTTGGTCGCTTTCCCGCAGGGAGATTATTGAAATTTTGGTAATAGTCTAAAAATGCCCACATGCGCACAAAAAATTTACACGTTTTAAGATGAATTTAAATTTGACTTAAGCTCTTGCGAACTAACGAAAGAAACTACACTGAGAGAATTGTCTACATGATATTGATGAATTTTTGCATTAGTTCTATAAAGTGTCACCGGAACTCGTCCATAGAAAACTTTTCATTAAATTCATAAAATTAAAAAAAAAATTAATTTTAATTATTTAAAATTTCATTAAAAACAGTTTCATAAAAATAATGAAGCTTTTTCATGAGGTTTAATAAATTTGTCATGCACTTTGTGAAGAAAACTTCATAAGTTTAGTGAACATTTTCATTTAAACTCGTCCAAAAAACTGCTCTCTGTGTATATCTGAGGCCTTTTTTTTATGTATTTTAAGCAAAAATAAAATTTTAAACATGTTTTCCCATACATTTTTCTCTCATTCTTAATCTTACTTTTATATCAGACAAGAAAATTAAAAATAAAACTCTCTTTTATAGGCTAACCAAAATTTGGTTACCATGAGTGAACTCGGTTGGCTTAACTGAATGTTGGATTTCACAACAAAATTCGGTTGACGCAACTAAATTTTAGTTAGATTGTACTTGGTGTATGCACCAAAATACAGCTTTTAATTCGGTTGATATTTTATTTTTCTGTGTGATTAAATTTCTTTAATTTTATTTAACTGAAAAAAATCTTGATTTTTTTTTAACTTTATAAATTTAAAACTATGTGTTATACTTTTCAGGATCGTGTTTTTCAATACAAATTTATTGCGTACGTCGTTTTTTTTTTTTTTACTTTAAAAACAAGATGAATTTCAAATTAATGCCGTTACTTCTAATACAAATTTGAATCAACTCTTTTTCTACTCTTGTACTACTACTCTTTATTCAAACACCCTACAATAAAATTCTATACACTATGAGTTTGTCAATTCATTTGTAAAACAATATCTCGATATGCCACGAAAAAATTCAATAAGATTCTGACCATCAACTCTATATATTACGAGCATGTTGATTTCAATGGCGTACTTTATTTTTTGGTGAATGGTACAGTTTTTACGCAAAATGCCTGAAAAGTTTTACACATCTTCAATTGCAATGAATCGGTTTTTTCTGTTGAAATATAAGGACAAAACCAGTATTAATAATTATGGGACAGTAGGCTGCCCAAAAAAAAAAATGACTGTCGACTTTAAGTGCGCCACAAGGCTGCCCCTATTTCAATAGTGCTTAGTAATGTTAGGCCTCCCGAAATATAGGTCTAGTGGACTTTATAAAAAAAATTTCGTTGAAATCTTTGGTCTATTTTCCACACATTTCTGGATCTACTGAATAGATTTCCAAGTTTGACCACTCGTTTTATTTATACAAGTTCATATTATAAACATGCCCTTAATATGTCCATTTTTTTTTTAACAAATCTGAATGTTGAAGGTACAATTTCATAAAACGATTATTTTCGAGACCCCTCTGATGTTCCAAAATACCTTTTGCTCTTTTCCCGACATAGTATTACACAAATTAAAGTTAAAGTTATGTTGTATTCAAATCTATAAAAAATAAAACAGATTTTATAGTCATCTCTGCAATATTGACCAATAAACAACTTTTGCCCGGGTAAAAGGGTTAAAAAAAGAATGGTCAATAACTCGGAAAGGCGAGACGGTGGAACGTTTTTGACTTCAGATTCGGATTTAGGAGGCCAAACTACAGTCAAAACCCGGTATAACGGATGATATATTGTCAGACCCATTCGTTATATCGAAATACTGGTTATATCGCATCGACTTTCATCGCAGGCGCGGTTTCAACACGTGTGTGAGGGAGAGGGGGGCGGGGTGGTTTCTAGTGTAGGTTGTGAATCTAGCTGAGTGTACTACAAAACCGGTTTTGAGACGTTTCATCTCAGAGATAACGGTGAAAGAGTATTTTTTGCGACTGGCGCATTTACAGTTAACTTAATCACTTTTCAACCGATTTTGAATTTTTAAACGGCTTTTAAAAGAAAATTACCCGATATGTTTAAATATATGCACTTTTTATGTATTATTAATATATATTTAGAGATTTTTTAATAACAACTGAAATTTTACACTTTTTTAAACTTTTTCAACTTCTACGAGGTTTTATTCTAATCTTCTTTTAAAAGAACAATATTCTTAAAGTAAGCGTTTTTTGAGTTAATCGAACCTTCACTTGTTAAAATCGGTTAAAAACTTACAGAGTTATCGTACTTTTTTTATATATATAATAATTAACATTTTTATTTTTTTTTAAAACTTTTTCAACTTCTAGAATGGTTTTTTCGAATCTTCTTTTAAAACAATGAAATGAGCCTTCATTTGTTAAAATCGTGAAATGAGCCTTCATTTGCTAAAATCGAATCAAAGTTGACAAACTTGTGGTACTTTTTTTTATATATACGAACGAATTTTGGGTTTTTCTAAAGTTCTGGTACTTTTTCTATGACGAAGGAGAAGAAAATTTTGTATGGAGTTAGAGTTAGTACTTTTTGAGTAAATCGAGCCTTCATTTGTTAAAATCGGTTGAAAATTGACAAAGCTATGGTACTTTTTCTATATACATAATTATTAAAATTTTTAGTTTTTTTTACAACTTTTTCAACTTCTAGGATGGCTTTTTCGAATCTTCTTTTAAAACATGAATATTTTTAACGTTTGTGTTTTCCTGAGTGAAATGAGCCTTCATTTGTTAAAATCGGATGAAAGTTGACAAAGTTGTGGTACTTTTTTTTATGTATACGAACGAATTTTGGTTTTTTCTAAATTTCTGGTACTTTTTCTATAACGAATGAGAAGAAAATTTTGTATATATAGAAAAAGTACCATAACTTTCTCAATTTACAATCCACTTTAACAACTGAAAACTCATTTTACTCAGGATAACATTAACATTTAAGATAATTGTTGTTTTAAAAGAATATTCGAAAAAACTCTCGTAGTTGAAAAAGTTGCAAAAAAAAGTAAACATTTTAATTATTATATATATAGAAAAAATACCATCACTTTGTCAACTTTCAATTGATTCTTCAACAAGTGAAGGCTCAATTTACTCAGGAAAACCCCCACTTTAAAACTACACTCAGGGAACTTCTGCTTTAAAAATATGTTGTTTATATTGTAATGCAGTATCTTTATTTTTAATGTAAATTTCATTAATTTGAGGAACAAATAAAATTTTTTACTAACCTTGGTGTTCATTTAAAAAACAAACCACATCAAATGACTGTTTTATGATTTTACATTAATTATTTACATTAGTTTTTTGTTATTTAAAAAATAAAAAAAAGTAAATGTTTGTTTATTTTTTACTACCATGTGGTTCATTTTTACTACAATTGTTAGTAATTTCTTGAACGTTAAAAAACAAATGACAATGTTAGTTGAATTTACTGTAATGT
The DNA here is from genome assembly GCA_021234595.1 of Delia radicum. Taxonomy (NCBI): domain Eukaryota; kingdom Metazoa; phylum Arthropoda; class Insecta; order Diptera; family Anthomyiidae; genus Delia; species Delia radicum. The sequence goes on along the minus strand of CM037855.1, from coordinate 181,616,743 downwards.
AAGTCGTCCTTTCTTTAAGTGAAATTTCATTTGTTTTTAACTACATTTGCAGTGGTCTCTACCTACATAGTAATATAAGTGTAACGTTGTTTTCAAAGAAGATTCGAAAAAAAACCCTTGTAAAAGTTAAAAAAGTTTGATAAAAATTAAAAAATTTATTTTAATTTAATTTTTATTAAAAAAATCTCTCTAACTATTTGTATTAATAATATAAAGAAAGTATATATTTTAAGAACGATCAGGTAATTTTCTTTTAAATACCGTTTAAAAATTTAAAATCGGATAAAAAATGAGTTAGAAAGAAATACTCTTTTACCGTTATCTCGAACATTTTAGGGTATATTGCAACTTCTCAAACCGGTTTTGTAATACACTCAGCTAGACTTACAACCTACACTAGGTCATTTGACGAGTGAATTTTCTGTGTAGCACAGTGTAACTAATGGCGCTAATCAAATTTTCACGCAATGGAAATAGTCTGTTAATAGGAGTTATGTTTGTAAGAAAAAAGTAGCTTTCTAGGATGACTCCAATGTCCATCTTTTAGTATGATATGTAGATACATGAGTATGTTTCCAAATTTTCAGCTAAAAATATTTATATATGCAAAACTTTTCCTAACAAAAACCTCCGTTTTGGTACATATTTGTCACAAAAGTAAGGTTTCTGTAGGAAAAACTTTTTCAAATATAAACTTTTTCTGCTGATTTTTTGCAAATATACTATCCAAAGGCATTCACATATCATACTAAAAGTTGGACGCTGGATTCATCTCGGAAATCTGCCATATACAATTTATGACAAATTGCGAGTTTTGCACATGAGGCACCATATCAAAATAATTGTTTTCTTGCTGAGACACTTCTTTGTAATAAGCTCTTTCTACTGCATGGCCATTTCTTAAGGTCAATTGCTTGTTTAGCGATAAAATTCGCTTAAACCGCAAAATTGAGAAAAATTAGAAAAAACGCTTATTAGCGGGTTTAATTTACAATTTTATGAATCAAATATGTATCTAAAATAAGAATACAGCGGTTGTCTTTATATTTCAATAGAAAGGAGTCAGATCGGTTGCATTTTCAAAACGTTATGCATGAAAAATCACATTTACATACGCCAAATTTTAATGCAATGTTGGACACCGATACCTTTTAAATACCGTTATCCGTTTCAAAAACATTTCAAATTGATCACCGATACAATACCCACACCGATACACCTGAATTTTAAAATACCGGTATACCGCAACATTGTTAGTCCATTAAAATTTTTTTTATTATAAATTGTATTACAAACTTGACTTACGGTAACAAGCTTTTAATTTGCGTTAACAGCTTTTTATATGAATTTATAAACTTATTTTTATACCATCCACCATATGTGAAGAGTAGGACAACCAAAAAACAATTACCAAGGACTGTTATTGTATTGGACGTTATCCAGACCAATAACCTATCAAAGTAGAGAAACATGGACATGGTCGACCTTAACATTCAGTACACTATTTGATATACATAATCTTACTAAGTGTCCTTAGAAATCATTAAAGATAACGTATTACGTTTTTAACTAAAATTCAATTAAAGTTCATGAAACAACAACGCCAAATATTCAAAACTCTAATACATACATTTTTCAAAAATAATTATTCTAGTGTGAAATAATTTTATTTATTTTACGCTCGAAAAAAGTACGTTAAAATGTAAAAATAACCCGTTCAATTTAAAAAATAAACCGTTAATTTCATAATTTTTTATAAAAAATTGTTCCTACAAATAAAATTTGTTTCTTTAAACATCACCAATCAAACAAACGTGCAATAAATAAATAGTTTTTTCCTAAAAAGATTAAATTGGTTTATCGAATTAAGTTTTCAACAAAAAAAAAAAAAAAAATACTTCAAAACACCGATTGGTAAGGGTACGCTCTAGGGTATTCAATCGGTTAACCGTTACTTGATTAATCGATGAAATGATGTCGAACAATTGTTCGAGTAATTCGAAGTGGCCAATTTCGAGTAAAGAATAACTCGAACAATTTTGGTCGATTAATCGAGTAACTCGAGTAATTTAAAAATAGGAACTATTTTATATTTTTTTAATATTTTGTATAAAATAATGTGACTGTTATAGTGAATATTTAAATGTTAAGTGTATTTTTATATTAAGTGAGCACTGTTAAAGAAATTATATTACGAAAAACGAAGAACTTAATGCGAAAAACTCCGCTATCGAAGAAACTTGGATATTTTTTAAAGAAACAAGTTCTAAGACTGGGGTGTTTAAGATTATTGGTGCGGATTTGAGGGTTAAAAGTGGGCTCAAACATTATTTTTTTTTTTTAATTTAGTTGCCATTTGATTTAAAGAAACTACATATAAATACTATATTTTCAAAAAGGAATTTTTAAATGTCATTTACTAAAAACTTTTTGTTGGTCCCTTTATGTTTTATGCATAGCGGTCCTACGCAAAATTTCCACATATTAAAATTTAAATATAGAAGTAATGAAGTTTTCATTAATATGATGAAAATCTTCTTAAATATTCATGAAAGTTGTTTCAAAACTTCTTTATAATTTTTTTAGAAAAATTACATATCTCAAAATCCCAAAATGGTAGGACAAAATGGACTATTTTTTCGTTTAGTACTAACACACTAATATAACAAAACTGTGTCAAGTCTGAGTGAAATTACAAAACGGATCACCTTACAAATATTTTTATAAAACAGTTTAATACATATTTATGAACCAGTTATATTGAAAGAAAATCAATGAAGATTTCAACATATTTATAAAGAATTTCATTGATATAATAACGCTTTTGCTTTGAGTGTACTGAGACAAAACTGTCGCAATAATAAATGATCTTAGCAAATGTTTTTATCTTTTAGATATACTTTTTACTAAAATTTTTAATTAATTTGTTAATTTTTATATATATATATGTTATATTAGTACTAATAAAATATAAAAACTTACAAAAATGTGAGTTTTTGGAAAATAAAATTAAAGTATTAAAATTGTTCGAGTTACTCGAGTTATTCGAGCAATTTTAAAATCTTACTCGCCTACTCGAGTAAATTAAAAACCTCAAAATCGAGTTACTCGATTACTCGAACAAAAGCAAACCCGAGTAAATTGAATACCCTAGTACGCTCACAATATTTTTTCCGTAAAGACTACTGAATATACACATTAAATTAACTGAAAATCAGTTAAAAACAGTTTTCGTTTAAAACAATTGTATTTTTTAGTTTATATTCAACTGTTGAAAAATTAATTGACAAAATCCATAAAAATAATAGATTGTTTTCGTTTATTTCAATACTCAATATAATATAACAACTTTTTGTTTTAAATTTCAAATTTGAACTGAATATTTTAACAGACAGAAAGTTAAAAAATATATTTCTTTGGTAATTTAACTGTATATTCCTGAAACAACTTTACCGATTACATTTTTAAATAACTGTTGATTTTTTGTGAAAAAGTTCTTGTGAGTGTGTATATAAGTTTGCCATTCAGTTTGTAATGCATCGAATTACATGTCTAAGACCCCATAAAGCATACATATATATTCTTGATCCTTATTGAATTGTAAGCAGATTTTAACGATGTCCGTCTGTCTGTTGAAATTGCAATCACGGCGCGAAAACTGAATAGAGACTGCTCAATTTTACCTAGATTGATATACATCCTCCCAAAAAGTTTGGTATTGAAAATGAGCAAAATCGTAGTTACTAGTGAAAATGTGATGGTACCTCTAAATTTTTATGGTAGCGTCTGGTGTATAAAATATACATCATATAAGTTTGACATTTAGTTTGTAACGCATCGAATTATAGGTCCAAGACCCCATAAAGTATATATATTCTTGATCCTTATTGAATTGTAAGCCGATTTAGCGATGTCCGTCTGTCTGTTGAAACGGCAATCACGGAGCGAAAACGCAATAGAGACTCATCAATTTTACCTAGATTGATATACATAATTCAAAAAAGTTTGGTATTGAAAATGAGCAAAATCGTAGTTACTAATGAAAATGTGAAGGTACCTCTAAATTTTTATGATAGCGTCTGGTGTATAAAATATACATCATACAAGTTTGACATTCAGTTTGTAACGCATCGAATTATAGGCCCAAGACCCCATAAAGTATATATATTCTTGATCCTTATTGAATTGTAAGTCGATTTAGCGATGTCCGTCTGTCTGTTGAAATGGCAATCACGGCGCGAAAACGCAATAGAGACTGCTCAATTTTACCTAGATTGATATACATCCTCCAAAAAAGTTTGGTATTGAAAATGAGCAAAATCGTAGCTACTAATGAAAATGTGATGGTACCTCTAAATTTTTATGGTAGCGTCTGGTGTATAAAATATACATCATATTTTTCCAGCAAACGCTAAAGTGAGGTGAATAATATTTCGAATTCACCTCAAATTTTTATTTCATCTCAAAATTTTTGTTTCAGCACAAACATTTTTTATACCACAAATATATCCTAAAAAAAGGGGTTTTCACCTCACAAACAATTTTTGTCACCACTGTAATGTTTTTTTAATTATTATTTTATGTTGGCTTCACTTGTAATATATACACAGGGCATAAAAAAAATTGGTAAAACCGCATTTAAATTGGTGTATTTGCTTTTTTTTAGTAATCCAACTTGTGTTCCAAATAAAATATAAGTACTTTATATAAAAACAAACAGATTTGAGTTTTTTGTTTAATAATTTAAAACTTTTTTATATGTTGGTGTTTTTTTTTAATAATACCGGTACATACCGCTATAATGTTTGAATACCGATGCCAATAGCGAAACAGACAAAAAATGGATATCGATATCAAAGCCGATACCGTTATTTGTTTCGGTGGCCAACCTTGCTTTAAAATCGTTTTGTGAATATACTGTATCTTACATCGGAAAACTAAGTACACCATTGGAATAAGCGTACCTGAAATATATAGAATTGTTGGTCATAATTTTATTAATTTTTAAATGTAATGATTTTATCCTACTCTAGTAAAAGGGTTTAGATATGACCAGATATGAGTCCATCCAATTATATCAGAGTTCAGATACATTTATATATACCTTTAGATATAATTATATATCATTTCAGATATGTTTGTATATAATATATATAATGTTATATATAAATATATATGGACTCACATTTCAAATATAATTATATATTGTCATATATGATCATATATAACCTTTTAGGGCGCGTTTACATGCTCCCGAAATCCAGTTTAAACTATATTTCGAAATCTAGTTCGATTATTATATTATAAACTGGATTTCGAGGCTAAATGCAAACGCAACTTTAATGAAAAGTTTACAGTCAAACTGGATTTCAATTTGACAACACTTAAAGCTTGTAAACAAACCAACATAAAAAATTACCTTAAATTGAATATGTTTCTTTAAAATTATATATTTACTGGTGGAATACCAAATTAGCAGCCATTATGAAAAATATATAAATTTTGTTAAAAAAAACTATTTTTTTTTTATTATGAATGACTATTTGGTAGCATGATATTCAATTTTGTTCTTCCCTTCACCATTGCATTGTGTTTGCATAATTTTCTTTTGCCAAAAGCCATTTCAATTTTACATTGTAGTGTATTTAATATTCGACCTTGTTTAATGTGCTTAAACCTTTTTATTGCGTTATACATAAGTTGGAACTGCTTTCTATTTTATTGTACCAAAAATAAAAAAAATAAATAAAAATACATAAATGTATGAAACATACACTTAGCGTTATTTATCTAAAGCTACTTATTCAAAAACATTTGTTTAATTTAAAAAAAAAAAAATTAATTTATAAATGGTCCTGCACTAGGGTGTTAAAATTAGACCATTTGGTGGAATTCGTTGGGTCCTGTCAATTATTATGATACACTGAGAGAATTGTGTACACTTCAGTAATGAATTTTTTCATAGCTTTAATGAAAATTATCACTGGAACTCGTCCCTTGAAACTTTTCGTAGAATCTATGAAAAAGGTTTTACTAAAGTAAATGTTTATGAAATGCTTTGCAAAATTAGTGAAAATCTTCTTGAAACTAAGGAATCAGTCGCACAATGAAGCGTTTATAGAATTTATGAAACATTTTCATTAAAATTCTATAACAGTTAGTATTTTTATTGTATTAATGATACTGAATGGCCTTAAAAATGCATTGAAATTAAGCTAATTAAACGCTTTATATAATTTATGACACACTTTATAAAATATGTTTAACTCGTGAGAATTAAATCTTTAAAATAATGTTTAAAATGTATAAAAATTAATGAAATTATCAAATTTTATGAAAATATAAAAAAGTTAAGTCTTTAAAACTATTTTATAGCTATAAATTTTTTTTTTTATTGAATTTATGAAGAGAATAATAAATGAAATCAATTGATTTTTTATGAAACTATGAAATTTTGTGAAATAAACTTTATGAAAAATGTCATAATATTAATTTGTATATAATGAAATTTCCCAATTAAATAACCTATGATGTGTGTAATTGTCTTTCGCTTTAGTCTGTCTACCTGAACGTATATTTGTTTGCAATTTGACCACGCTACATTAATAGTCCCTATAATCATTAAGTTTACCAATACACATTTAATCTTTATTAAATTTGAATATTTTATTTTGTCTTTAATACACATTTACTTTGACAAGACGATGACAACTCAAAATTTAAGTTTTTCAATTTGCAATTTATATGTATACGATACATCTTGTAGGCGTCCTTTTGTCTTATTGTGTATTAAAAACAAATACAAAAATCTTCCACGGTTAATTTTTTTGTATATGTCTTACAAGAGTTTTACTTTTTAGTATAATTTTGCTTGTATCTACTACATCTTGATATGACGCGACATCTACTTCATTCTGCGTATATCTTTCAATCTGGTTGTCGTCCACACTTTTATTGTGCTTGCTTATTAACAAAATAAATTAGTAAAACATTAGTAAAATTAGTAAAACATTAGTTCAAAAAAGTTAAACGATGAACAAGTGTTACATAAATTTTAGCTGAAAACATAATTTCAGTAAACAATTTGCTGAAAAATAGTATACAGTCGGGCCTCGATTATCCGTGATGGTCGGGAGCAGAAGCATTACGGATAATCGATTTTCACGGTTAATCGAATAACGATTTTGATTATACAGTTTTTTTTTAATATTTTTATTATTTAACAAGTGAACATTGGTGTACATACATATTTACATTAAAAAAATTAATTCAAGATGTTTATGTACATTTTTAAATTAAATAAGTACACTCAAAAAAAAAAGTTTGTAAAGTCAGCAAAAAATTTTGCTGAGTCAGCAAAATTTTAGTCAGGAGGGTGCTAGCAAAAAAAGGCGTAATGTCAGCAAAATCTTTTGCTGAAAATCAGCGAGCTGATTTTTAGCAACAAAATTAGTAGATTCAGCAAAAATTTTGCTAACACTTAGTAGATTAGAAATAAAAAAGCGTTGGTAAAAATTAATAAATTTTTTGCTGAATTTTAGTAGACTGAAAAAAAACGCAAAAAAATTGTAAAAAAAATTGTAATTTAGTTAATATATTTGCTGAAAATCATAAAACATATTTTTGTGATTCTTTTAAAAAATAATTTACCATAATTACGAAATATAAAAATTTTCATTTTCCCACATTGATGTCATGAATTAATTTAATATCTGAAAATATATAGAAATAAATGTATATAACATAACAAAAATTTTGTTTCAACTACTTACATCAATGGTAGTCTAAATGAAGCTTTCTCTTAAGGACGCAACTGCCGAAGATAATTATAAAAACGAAACGAAAAAATAAACAAAAACAAACGAAACGAAACGAAAAAAACAACCCTTTTTTTGCAATAAGAAAAAGGAACCATACTAAGATGTGTGTCTTTGTCTTTCGCTTTACTCTGTCTACATGTCTGTATATGTTTGTTTGCAATTTGACCACACTAGATTATTAATCTATTAACATTTATTATAGAAATACATATTAAATTTAAATATTTTCTTTTGTCTTTTATTTTATTAATAGACAATTATTTTCACAAGCCGGTGACAACGCAAAATTTAAGTTATTTTAATCCTCAATTTTGTTTTATGTATGAAAAACAGATACAAAAGTCTTCCATGGTTGATTTTTTTATATGTCTTATTAGAGTTGTACTTTTTAGTATCATTTTCCTCTTATCTACTACATCTTGACATGCCGCGACATCTGCTTCATTCTGCGTATATCTTTCGATCTGGTTGTCACTATTAATGTGCTTATCAGCACAATTTTTTTTAGCAAAATTAATTAGTAAAAGATTAGTATATTAGTAAAGCATTAGTATAAAACAGTTAAGTGCTGAATAAGTATAACAAAAATTTTAGCTGAAAACACGATTTTAGCAAAAAAAATTTGCTAAAAAATAGTATACCTGATTTACAAGACGTTTTACTAAATTTTGTACTAACTTATTTTTTTGAGTGTACACTCACAAGAACTTTTCCATAAAAAATCAACAGTTATTTAAAAGTTTAATCGGTAAAGTTGTTTCAATGGAATATACAGTTAAATTACCAAAGAAATATATTTTTTAACGTTCTGTCTGTTATTCAACATAAAAAATGAACAAAAAACGGACTTTCCGTAATAGTTAAAATATTCAGTTAAAATTTTCCATTTAAAACAAAAAGTTGTTATATTATATTGAGTATTGAAATAAACGAAAATCTATTGTTTTTATGGATTTTGTCAATTAATTTTTCAACAGTTGAAAATAAACTAAAAAATACAATTGTTTTAAACGAAAAGTAAGTAGTCCTGTTTTTAACTGATTTTCAGTTAATTTAATGTGTATATTCAGTAATCTTTACGGAGAAAATATTGTGCTTTTCAATCCAACTAACTAAAAAAATTTTGCCATCACGGACAATAGAGGTAATCACGGTTAATCGAAGCAAACAATTTGAAAACATTGCAAACAAAAAACAATAGACTGATCTTTGGCCATCACGGTTAATCCAGGTTACCGGTTAACCCGATCACGGATAATCGAGGCCCGACTGTACTTGATTTACAAGATTTAGTTTTACTAACTCTTCAACTAACTTATTTTTTTGAGTGTACTATTTTGACTTCGTCCTTTTGCTGGGTTTTAAAGTAATATATCCTGCTAAAAACATAACCGCTTAACCGATCCAAAGAACGGTTTCTCGAATATTCGGAAATAAAATAAATTTCAAAATCTGTTCGTTTTTTGAAAATAAACCGGTTTTCGGTTGCGGGTTTGGACAGTTACAGTTAAATAAAATGAATTAGTTTTTTAATAAAAATAAATAATGTAAGAACTATTATTTATTTAAAACTAACAAGGTACCACCGCTTATTGATGTGGTCCGATTGGCATAAATTTCGATAAATGTTACATAGGAAAAAATTAATTATTAGAATGGGTAAGATACCCATTTAATGGTCAATTGCACTTATAAGGGTTAAAATTTGGGATTAAAAATATGCCAACTTTCATGTTTTTTTTTTTTTAAGAAACAATATACGAATTGGGTATCAAATGAAATACATATTGGTGTTAAACTTTAAATTGAAGTGCTAAAAATATTAAATTTTATTAATTTTTAATACAAAAAAGTTTCGGGAAAATTTTAAATACATTTTTACCTTGAATATGCGATTTGGCCGAAATGTTTCTCATAATTTTTTTTTATTACTTCTGCCTCCTTGATCTTATATCCGAATTTCGACGAAATTTCTATTAATAAAAATTATGCGGTAAACCAAAGCTGTTGTAAAAAAAAATTATAAATAAATTATAACGAAACTTTTTATCCCTATTTCGATGAAAAGTAAGACAACTTGTTTTTGACAAAACATACCATTTATGACATCTTTAATCGCATGTCGGTACCTAAAAGCACCTTCCAAATTCCGTATTCAGCTCTTCAATATGTATCATTTGAGTGCTATTACTCAAATTTCTTTTTAACGGGACACCCTAATCAACATGTAGTTACTGTAAAAATATTCTGAGTGTAGTTATTAAAAAATTTTCAACTTTTCATTACTATAAATTTAGTATGTGAACGAATAGGCCAAAAAAGATTCTCCCTGTGCAGGATCACATAAAAATCTAGCCAATTAAAATATAAATGCCCTTAATTTAATCTTGTTAAATGTAAAATGACGTCTATGACGAGGATAGACTGACCACCGATTTACATACTATTACACAGAAAGAATTTCTTGCACGAGTTTTATTGAAATTTTTTTCACTAAACTAATGAAGTTTTCTTCATAATGTGAATGAAAAATTTCCTCCAACTTTATGAAAAAGCTTCAACCTTTTAATGAAACTTTGTCATTATTCATATGATTTTTTTAATAAATAATATGAAAATTTTCATAACATTTTTATGAAAAGTTGCAATGGACTAGAATTCGTCCATTGAACATTGACAATTCATTGATCTACTGCTAAAATTTCATTGATATCATGCAGATAATTCTCTCAGTGTACTCTCATATAAATATATTTGACGGATGTAAATGAAAAAAAAAAGCAAGAGAAATATTTTTGTGGTTTTTAAAACAAATTCAATTAAATGTTAAACAAACGTCAAAGAATTAACACGAGTTTAAAAAACTAAACAAAATGTGATAATAAAAAAATGTACAAAAGATTACAAAAAACAAAATATTTTAAATTACAAAAAGTAACTTGAGTGCATTTAATTTTAAAAAAATTTTAAAACTTCTTTTAAATGCGTAAAAGCAAATAATGAATATTTATATTGTGCAATAATTCAATATAATATTGTGCAACAAAAAATGCTTTAAAAGCAAAACAAAGTGACAGGCCTCCTATATTTAAATTTAATTTAATATCCCATGTGAAAATGATCATATATTATCATGTATGAGAAGTGTCATATATGTTCGTATCCGAAAATTGAGGTTATATGGCCATATATGGCTCATACATGACCACATATTTTAGGTCATATATGTTCATATTTTGATATTTTGAATATTTTGAATATTTTTCAAATTTTTATATGATTTTTTTGTTTGTCTCTGAGGTCCGATTAAAATAAAAACTATTAAATTATTTTTATTATAAAGGGTCCGCCAAAAAACTTTTTTTTTTTGAACTCCTGAACCAATTGGACTTTGTATGGCGTCATACCAAGGTCTTTATGTTAAATTCGTCTCAATGATGTCTCCGAAATGTTCAATTGTTGAGAACGACGGTGAATTGATGTTGATGGCGCTTCACGCACACTTTCTGCCACAGCAGCAATATTCTCGGGTGTACGCACTGTTTTTGGCTTTTCACGCTTTGGTTTATCGATGAGGATGCCAGTTTCTTTCACTTTTTTCACAAAATAACGAACATACGGATCATATTCGTTCAGCGGAAGGATAAAACTAATTATCTGTCAAATCAGACATGAGCTAAGTGTTACCATTCACGAAATAAGCACTAGTTGAAAAAAAACGTTAGATGGCGGACCCTTTATTTTATTGCTTAATAAAAATCATTTAATAATTGCTGAAAAACAAAATTAAAAACCATTCCTCATAACAAATTATGACTTCGCGCTTTATTGGATCGTCTAGGTAGTAACATTCCGGAACTTGGTGTGGCAATTTAAGTGTCAATAAATATTAAAAAAACAATTAAATTCTTATTGCAAATGGGAAAAAAAATATCTTCTAACTTTTTTATTCTTGTTTTGACGCAAACTCAAACATGTTTTGAATAAAAAACAAAAAATGTGGAAGCAAATGAAAAAACTTCAATGGATAAGTTTTTTTATTGAGATTTTTAAATACATCATTCCATAGTGGGATATATCACAATATTTTTGAAAATAATTCGGCAATTTCTTACTTAGTGTTGTGATTGCAATGAAATTTGAAACAGGCATAAGTGACGGAACTCTTGGTAGAACAAAAACTTGGGTAATCCTAATAGGAAGGTACAAATTTCAGTTTTTGTTAAAATGTAAATTTTCACTTCTTCAAAAAAATATTTACATAATCCAATGATTTTTTGGACTTAAATAGATTTTTAAGTCAACGATGTGAATTATATGTCTGAATATGCCACAATTCCCAAAATATATAAAAAAATCCAAAAATGGGTGTTTTTAAATTTTTTGCTGCGGGGATTTGAAGGGACTTAACCAATAAATGAGGTACACGTCGCACAGTGGGGTGAATGGTATCAAAAGTGGCGATTAATTCATAGAAGTCGTAATTTTAAAATGTTGTTATTTTTATTGATTGATATTAATAAACACATAAAAACTCATCATTAAAAAAAAAAATTGTTGAAGAAAAAATTTTTTTAACGTTTTATGGGGTTTTTTGAATTTTGAAAAAATTCGTCTTATTTGACTATTTTTGCTGTAAATTTGGAATGAAAAACGATAAATTAGTGAATTAAATTGTAAATTATAGCACACATTATGTGCTTTTAGAAAAAATAAAATAAAAGGACTAAATATTTAATATGAATTTATATTAGCAAATTTTAAACTTTAAATTCATATATTTTCTCAAAAATCCATAATTTTGTAGATTTAACTCAAAAAGACACATTAGAAAATACTATTAATTTTTATTTATAAATATTCAACAATAGAAAACAAACATTTAAGAAAATAAACATTAAAAAATAGACTTATAAGGCTTTTGTATTTACTTAATTTCATTAACTTCATAAGTATTATTTACTTCCATGATCATCATCAACTTCATAATCATCATTATCTTCATAATCATCATTATCTTCAAAATCATCATTAAAATAGTCTTCATCATCACCTTCATCATCGCCATCATTATCGTTTTCACTGTGGGGAAGAACAAGTAACTCCAATGCAGACTTTGGCATTTGCTCCGTTTTCTTTTTACAGCTATTTCTCATGCTTGAAATGAATGGATCAGAACTCAAAAGAAACCTATTGAACACGTCTTCTATGGTATTTTTCCTACTGCTTTTACGCGAAAAGTGCTCCCTATAACTTTTAAAGTCCTTATTTCTAGCTTCTTGAGATTCTTCAGTTAGTTGGCCAATAGGCAATGGTGAAAGCGATATAATTTCTGGCCCGTGAATAAAGTATTTATGTAGAGTAGGAGGCATATAATACCATGGATAATTTTTAACAAATAACCTGGCAGTATCATTAGCGAAATTTGAAAATTTTTCTATATTGACCTCGTTGCCACTGGAAACAACTATTAATATTGTATGCATATTTTTTATCAACTGCAAATCAATTTTTGTAATTTCGGCTACAATAACAACAACAATAACAACAAAAGATAATAAATACAACTTTTTGTTTGTTTTTTCTTCACATTCACTTTTAGCAACTGGAGTTCTCTCACAAAAACCTTCATAACTCAAAAATCGCACCAATGCGCAACAAGGCATTCTGGGATTTATTAGCTAAAATCTCATATTTAAAGAGCATAAAAACATTTTTTCCCCGAATCACCCGCAAAGTTGTTGAAACTCAATGTAAATACCAAAAATACCACATTTTTAGAGCAATTTTGTTTTTTTTTTTTTAAATATTTCTAAAACATTTATCTAAACAAAAAGTAATTTTTTATATGCTCATATACCTGAAGTTGACGGTTCCATTATAAAACTTTTACTTATAGAAGTCTTAATAAAAAATATAATCACTTGAAATATCAAAATTTTCTTTTTTTATCAATGCGAGCAAAAACAGCAAAAATTATTGAACTTTAAGCACTCACTGCAAATAAAGTAAACAACTCAGAACTTTAATTTTTGCAGTTAGTGATGTAGCATTTTATCTACTTTCATATGGTACCAAATACCGTTGTGAAAGTTAAAGTTCATCTTTTGAATTAATCGCCACTTTTGAAGGCTCTCACCCCACAGTGCGTCGGTTCATTTATTTAAAGGCACTAAAAATTCCATATTCAGCAGCCTGTATCTTTTGCAATTTTTAACCGATTGCAGAACTATAAAATGAAAATGCAAGCTAGACATCTTGAGATATAAAAAACATCCTGGCAGCAGCAGTTTCTTACCTAAAGATCTTTTTTTGAGCAATTTATCAAAAAAAGTTTAAAATTTTGCTATTTTTTTTTTGGTTCACTTGGATAAAGGCATTTTAATTAAATTTAATGAAGAACGGTTTTTCTTGTTTTTTAATTAATTTTACTTTATTAAAGAGTTTTTAGTAATGGGTACAACCACCTTTGTTTTTACTAACTTCAAATATACAGGTTTTCATTGACAGATAAAGCGAATTAATGTAATCCAACGAAATTTGATTCCAAGCATCCTTAATGGCCTGAATTAGTGACTCCTTGTCATCGAATTGTCTTTCTCCTTCATAGACTTTACGAGATAACCAACCCCAGACATTTTCAATAATGTTTAGATCAGGAGAATAGGGTGGCCAATCAAGAATATTTACATTCTGGCTTTAAATGAACTCCTTAACTACTCTCGCCTTATGTATAGGAGCATTATCCTGCTGCAATATCCAAGATATGGGACCAAACTGAACTTCGGAAAAACCGATTCCAATAACGTTTTATAGCTTGCACCAGTCATTTTTGCACTTTGAAATTCTAGATCAATGGTGCCATAGTACGTAATAGCACCCCACACTATAACGCCGCCCTCTCGGCTGTGATGTCGGTTCAAAAATCGCTTTTCTTTCCTCAGATCATGGAAATAATAGTTGTAGCCATCAGGCCCATCTAAATTAAACTTCTTTTCATCCGTAAATATTACGGTTCTCCAGTCATTTACATGACCTCTTTGCTGCACATCCCATACCATGTAGTCTATAGCGAATTGAAGCCGCTTTTCCTTACGCGGAGCATTAAGTGGCGGTTTTTTTTTAATTTCAGGTATTTTAGATACTCCCCAGCTCTTTATTACTCTGCGTACTGTTGACTTGCTCGCTTTCACTCCAGCTTGAGCTCTTATTTTGATAAGGATAAGGCAAAATTAGATGCAATTCTTATGATTTTTCTTTTCTCATACGCAGATAAAGACAATGAAACCCTTCCTTTAAATTTGTTTCCATACCTTTCGGGGGTCCTTAATGTAATTGTCAAAACTGTTGGGCTTCGTAAAATTATTTGAGCTATTGCGCGGTTAGAATAACCTTCAGAACGGTAAACATCGATTTTAATTTTTTACGATAAATTTAAAATTTTTTTTCGTGCCATTTTGACTTGTAAAATTATTAAGATGCAATAAATTGTAATAAACAAACGCTCGCTACGAAAAATCATCGCTTACTTTAAAAATTATAAATAAAATCAATCAAAAAAAAAAAAAAAATAGCACAGTTTTGGACTTTTTTTAATAAATTGCTCAAAAAAAAAGTTGTAAAGGTAAAAAATCACTATTGGCATAATTTTTTTATATCTAAAGGTGTCTAGCTTCCAATTCTATTTTATAGTACTACAATCAGTTAAAAATTGGAAAAGATACAGGATGATGAACACAGATTTTTTAATGCCTTTAAATAAGTGAACCGGAGTGTATATGTAGGAGTATTTGGGGTTTTTTTAGGGTTTTTGATATTTTATTTCGAAAATCTTATAATCTCAGTTCTGCTTCTAAAAAGCTGAGTAAGTCAAAGATAAAATAAATTTTACATTTTTTACAAAAAGCTAAGAAAAATGCAGTAAAAATATGCATTTAAAGCGAAATAGGTAAAAATATGCAATCCAAATATGCATTTCATTTATTTTATTTTTTATTTTTTTAAAGAGCAGCAACACTTAGGAAATGCTTCCTATTTATTAATTTGTTGCTTGGAAAGGGGATAGTTAAGAGAACAAGATGACGGGCTTCAAACATAGCAACACTGTAATTTCACGAGATAATAAGTCTAAGAACAGTTATTGCTGATGAAGAATTGGTGAAATTATTAAAACTTTTTGGTTCACAGCCCTGATTTATTATTTTACATCAGTGGAGTTAAGTGCTATGGGGACACCGAAGATGGGGGCTGCTATACATATGAGGGAAACTCATACATATTATTTTTCTAAACTGATGTTGTCGTCACCGGGAATCGAACCCGGGATCATCTGTGTAACAGTTTAACGCGCTAACCATTACACCACAAGTAAAAATATGTTAATAAAATATGCACTTAAAGCAAAATATGCAAACATATACATTTATACCAAAATATGCAAAAATATGCACTAGCAAATCGATGCCACAGATATTTTTTATGCTGCTGATAATCACATATGAATTTACGCAATAAAGTTTATATCATATATGAAACAATATTTAGCATATATTTCAATACATGATAAGATACATTATCACACACATAAAAAAGTTTAGTAGTTGCAACCGAATTTTTTGCCAACAGAATTTTTGTGGTTCCACGTACTATCACTATTATTACACTTTAATACTATTGTACCAACCGACATTTGTTTACAAATTTCGAATTTTATTGTAACAATTGAATATTTTATGTTTATGAACTATAATATTCTATAACTAGATTCACTTGCATTCAACAAAATTTATTTTATTAATAAAAAAATTATATGCCTCAAACTGGGCTCGTACCGGCGATCTTCCGTTTGTCAGGCAAGTACTTTACCTCTAGCCTAACCCCAATTTAAATATGTTTTTTAAATTCGGTGGCTAATCTCAATATTTTATTAGAGTTACCAAAACTATACAAAAAATTTATATTATTTTAAAATTATTTTATTAATAAAAAATTCTTCTCCGCGAACTGGGCTCGAACCGGCAACCTTATGCTTATCAGGCATTTACTTTACCTCTAGCATAAACATAATTTGAATATGTATTTTCAAATTTCTACCTTGAATATTTTTTTGTTTCAAATTTTAATATGCATGTCTAAAAATAGATTTGTATGTACAACAGAAATTGGGTTGCTAATCTCAATTTATTAGAGTTACCAAAACTATTAAAAAACTTTATAATCTTTTAAAACTAATATTTTAGACAGAGTAATTGTTTTTTTTTTTGCAGGCGAAACTAATTCAACTGCAAATATTTTATTCAAGGGATAAAATCTCTGAAAAGTTTTTGGTTGTTGGTATTTAAGGTATTGATTAGGAAAACCAATAGTTTGAATGATGTGACTGTGTTTTGTTTAATTTTATATAGTTTCTGTTTACAATATAGTTTAATTATTCTGATAATGAATTTTAAGTACTTACAATTAAAATTATTGAATAATGATTCAAAAAAAAGTATAACTTTTTGTTAAGGTCAAAATGTCTTTAAATGAAGGGCAGATCATTTTCTTTAATTTAAGAAATATTTCCATAAAATATAAAAAATCTTTAATGTGAAGAAAAATTTACTAATTTGAAGTACAAGCAAAAATTGGTAATCTTTGAAATATGGAATTTTTTTTTTTTCTTTTTTTATTTTATTTTTTATTTTTTATGAATTAAAAAAAAAAAATTTTAGTTTTTTAGGCAAAAAATATTTTTTTTTCTTCATACATTTATTTATAACTGCGAAACTGTTGCTTATGTAGTTATATGAACAGATGAAAGTAATTGCAATTCTTGATTTTTCTAAATTAAAATGTTTCAGCAAAATCCGACTAGTGGTTTTCGACTTATGTCAAACAAAAGATCGTAAAAGTGACAAATTCCCCTATACGATACTTAGATTAGACTATAGTGGCACTATGCACCGCGACCAGAAGTTATTAAAATTTTATTTGATGTAACTTGACCAAATGAATGATGCAGAAGTTCTTATTTTTGCGGCTACCCAACCAGAAAAATACGAACGGCAAAGCATTGGCCCAGTGCTTTCAACGGTGGTATGAGCGTTGGCAGAGCGTTGGATATATGAAGATTTAAGTGCTTTG
The DNA here is from genome assembly GCA_021234595.1 of Delia radicum. Classification (NCBI taxonomy): domain Eukaryota; kingdom Metazoa; phylum Arthropoda; class Insecta; order Diptera; family Anthomyiidae; genus Delia; species Delia radicum. The sequence goes on along the minus strand of CM037855.1, from coordinate 181,598,798 downwards.
CCAACCCCAAAATGATAACACCGGGCAGGGCTTGGCCGTTCCTTTTTTAAAACGTTGGCAAAGCACTGGCAATGAGCGCTTTACCAGTACCAAAACCATAATTTTAAAACGTTGGCAAAGCATTGGTAGAACAATCAATAAAGTGCTTTTTTATAATATAATAAGTGCTTTGCCAACCCCAAAATGATAACACCGGGCAGGGCTTGGCCGTTTCTTTTTTAAAACGTTGGCACAGCACTGGCAATAAGCGCTTTGCCAGTACCAAAACCAAAAATGACCAATAAAGTCCTACTTAGTAATTCACTTCAGTAAAGAGTTGTATTATTTCTTATTAAACGATTTTGGTAATTTGAACAGAAATAACAATAGGCTTGCTTCAGCTAAGATAATTACAAAATTACTGAATATTTTTTTTTATCAAATTATTTTTGTGATAAGTTAGCACGATTTTTTACTACAATTTCACTAAAGAAAGAAATTTGAAAATAAATTTCTTAAGTAAAATTTTAGTACAAAAACTATACTTTGTGATGACTATAATAGGAGACCTTAATATTCTTAACTTCAAATCATAAATTGCAATTTAGTTTTGAATTTTTCCACTCTTGTTGTGAACAAGGCATGTGCCACTGTTTTTATTAAGTTAACGGTTGAAAATTTTGTAAATAAGTACTGGCAATGCACTTTTTGCCAATGTTGGGAACGCGTTTTAAGTTAGTACTGTGCCAGTGCTTTTTTATTTTTATGGTTGTAAATTTTGTAAATCAAGTACAGGCAAAGCACTTTTTACGAACGTTGGCAGAGCGTTCTATGCCAGAGTTGTGCCAGTGCTTTTATTATTTTTACTGTTGTAAATTTTGTTAATTAAGCACTGGCAAATCACTTTTTACTAACGTTGGCAGAGCGTTGTAAATCAGTGTTTTGCCAGCACTTTAATTGTTGGACCATTGGCAAACAGTGCTCTGCCAGTGCTTGATTTTTCAGACCATTGGCAATTTCTGGCTGGGTAATTTCACAAAAAATTATCAGCATTGAGTCCCGAAATCATGTGTTGTACTGTGTAATGATTAAATTTTGTTATGTACAATGGAATTCCGACCAATTAATTCTCTGTGTGCATATATGAATTTTTTGTTTGCATTTATGAACCCATATATGTATGCTTCCATACATGGCATACATCTTCATACATGCTAATATATGAAACACTATATGCGCATCATGCATGTTCATAAATTGCCATTTTTGCATTACATTTTCACCTGGGGTATATAAAAAACATTGTTGTATTATTTATTAATATAGTAAATGAACTCCTTTTTTGCTGCCTTAATCAATCTATTGTAAATAATTTAATTATATTCTCAATTTGCTAATAAACTAAAACAACAACACTCCGAATTAAAAATAAAAAAACACAAGAAAAGTTTTATTAAAAATCAATGTGCAATTGTAAATCAGTGTTAAAGTGCATTAAAAAATAAAAGAGAAAAACAACAATAAAATAATTAATTATATTGTCTATCAAATGTTAAATATAAAACATTCGTTTAGTCTGTCATTATAAGGAGGAAGCACATTACAAAAAAAAAAAAAAAAAAAACAATTTAAAAAAAAAATTTTAAAAATTGATGTGCCATCATCATATAGTAATTAACGGTATTTGAAAGTGATTTTTGTACTCCATCGCAATGTTGCTTCATTATTATACCCATTCCATATTATTTTGGTTGGGCTTACCAAATTTCAAACCAAATGAAGATTTAACTAAAAACTTACAAAATTTTGATTATGAATATTTACCAAGAGAAGTGTGTATTGCACAATGTTTAAAAAGGACACGAATGGAAATTTTGCCACAAATGGAGACACAAGTTGGAGTGGAGAAAGTTACAAACAAAACGGTGAGTTGATTTTTTTTTTGTGAATTTTTTTTTATAATTTTTTTGACTAAAGAAACTTTTTTTAATATAACAAATTCCGAATTTTTCGAAATATTTGCCTAAAATAGTCGTTCATTTTTCGAAATTAAATTTCAAGCAGTTTAAAGATCTGACTTACAAAAACGTTTAGCTAGCCGGCTAAAAAAGTTCATATATGTACAAATATCTTCATATATGGACATTAGGCTGTCCCTTAAAATAAAGATTTTACGATTTTCGCTCATTACAGCCCCTGTTTTATTGCAAATGGTTACACATAGAAGAAAATGATTTTTTATTTTTTTTTTTTAAACGTTATCCTTATTGTAATTAAATATCCGCGAAAAGAAAATTTGTTGATTGAAAATATTTGACAAAAATTTTAAAAAATGAATTTCTAAACATACTTATTTCTAAACAAAAAATATAAATTACAAAGTATTTAGAAACAAAGTATTTTATCTCAACACTCCTCCTCTTTGTTTATAACCTACTATATAAGTCCTAACATTTCCCTTAAAATTTGTAATTGTGGCTTTACAAGTGGTTTAGTAAGTATGTCTGCTATTATTATATCAGTTGGACAATACGTTAAATTAATAAAATTGTTCATACAATAATCTTTTACAGAATGATACTTAATATCTATGTGTTTCGACCTAGCATTAAATTTTTCATTCAAAACCATCTTAATGCAACTTTGATTATCTTCCATAATTGTAATTGGTGCATTAGAACTATGTAACATTTCTTTCAGTAAACTATAAATCCACTTTGCTTCATTACAAGCTTCTGAAATGGCTATAAATTCCGCTTCCGCTGTAGAGAGGGAAACGCAAGTTTGTTTACGACATGACCAACACCACCATTAAGGTAAAATACGTAACCACTGTAAGATTAACGGTCAATTTTATTTTCACCCCAATCAGCATCGACATAGCCATATAGTTGATCATTTTTCGATACTCTACTTAATTTCAAAGATAAGCTTGCTGTTCCATTTAAATATTTCATAACTCGTTTTACTTCATTCCAATCTTCTTTACTTGGTGATTGTGTTTTCTGAGCCAAAATTGCAATACTTGCTGTAATATCTGGTCTAGTATTTACTGATAAATGTAAGAGAGAGAACCAATTGCCTTTTGATATAGTTGATTATCAGTTAGATTTTCGGATTCAGTAGTTTTGATGTTAGATGGACTGAGTGGAATATCAAAGCATTTAGCATCTCTAAGTTCGAATTCTTCAATTATTTTTTTTATATAACATTCTTGATTTAATAAATAATTTCCATGTTTATTACGTGTAACCTCCATTCCCAGATAATGTTTAACAGGGCCTAAATTTGACATAACAAATTTTGTACTTAGTGTCTTATAAGTTTCTTCAATAAATTTAACGTTTTTACTAGCCACAATCGCATCATCAACATATACCAAGAGTTAATGTACACCATCATTATTATTCATTATGTATTAACACGGATCCATAACACTTTGCTTAAATTTTGCCTCAATTAGCACTTTAGGAACACACTGGTTCCATGATCGTGCAGCTTGCTTTAAACCATATAAGCTCTTTTTCAGCAAACAAACTTTGTTGCATCTTCTGAAATAAAACCTGGGGGCTGTTTCATATATATTGTTTCTTGTAAATCTCCATTCAAAAATTTGTTCTTTACCAGCAATAGACAATAGAGCTCTTGTTATAGTTTGTTTAACAACTGGAGCAAACACTGCATCATAATCGAGTCCAAATTTCTGATTGTATTCCTGTGCCACAAGCCTAGCTTTAAATCGATCTACTTCTCCTTTTTCATTTAACTTTTTCTTAAACATCCATGTACAACCAATTGCTTTTCGTCCAGGTGGAAGATCCACAAGATTCCACGTTTTGTACTCATGAATTGAGTTTAACTCTTCTTTCATTGCAGCAATCCACTGAGACATCTCCTCCTTAATTGAGATGGCTTCATTGAAATTATTTGGATCAGACGTCAAAGTTGCCGAATTGGCTTGTTATCTCTTTGGTAAAACACCTTTGTTAACCCGACTAGAAAAACGTTTTACTGGTTCAGGACTTTGAATTGCATCTTTGAACAATTCAACAGACCCAGAGCATTCGAGATCAGAATCTAAGATTTCGATATTAGATGTAATAGTATCTTCACTTTCGGTATTATTATCTGTAATTTCTTCATTTTCTTCAGGATAGACCTTAATATTATCATGTTTTTCTTCAATGTTTTCTACGTTATCTACATCTAATGTATCATCTACTTTACTATTATGATTATTCAATGGGAAATATACCACATCCTTATTTTTTATTTCATTGTGAACTTTAAAAATATTAGTATCATTATTATCCACGAATATTACATCTCGTGATATTTGTACTTTATATGTATTAGGATCAAAAACTCTAAAACCCTTTGAATTAGAGTCATAATCAATAAATATCTTACGAAAAGACTTCGAATCGAGCTTCTTTCTTTTTTCTTTAGGGACGTGTACATAACATTGAGAACCAAAAGTATGAAAGTTTTTTGAAGATGTTTTCATATGGAGATTTCGATACGCTTCTCGAAGGTAATCTATTTTGAATGTAATTTGACATAATTAGGGCTTCACCCCAAAGAAATTTTTCTAAAGCAGAATCAATCAACATGCACTTGACCATTTCTATTAAAGTACGATTTTTTCGTTCTGCGACCCCATTTTGTTGCGGACTGTATGGTACGCAATATTGAATCTCAGTTCCTCAGTCGGATAAAAACTTTTTGACCCTTTCTGCTATGTACTCTTCACCTCTATCAGATCTCACAACTTTCGGATAATGACCAACCTAATTCTTTATTAGATTCCAAATCTCAACTAGTTTAAAATAAACTTCATTTTTAGTCTTCAAAAGATAAACTTGACAATATCTGCCATAATCATCTATAAATGTTACGAAATACTTATAACCACCATAAGTAACTGGTGATATAGGGCCACAAACGTCAGAATGAATAAGATCAAAACAAATCTTAGCTCTAGAAAAACTCTATTTTGGAAATGGAATTCTAGTAAACTTTCCTTGCAAACATACCTCACAAGTTTTTTTATGATCTTTACATTCAGTTATTCTTATATCTTTTGCTAAATTCTCTTTCAATAATTTTCTTATACCCTCATCATTATGATGCCCAAGAACACGATGCCAATAGTGTATACAACCTTTATTACAATTTTTAACCAACATAACATTTTCAGGAGTTGCATTAAGGGTGTACAAACCATTATTAAGACTAGCCTTACAAACTACCTTAGAATTTTTCTGAATTATACATTCATGTCTATTAAAACTTACTGTAAAACCTTTTTCAGTGATTTTTCTAACAGACAATAAATTACAGTTAAAATCAGGAACAAAAAATACTTCATTAACATTTAAAGATGCAGAACCAACCTTAATATCACATACGCCTTTACCTTAAGCTTGAGAATAGTTTCCATTTGCAACAGATATAGATTGACCATTACCATTATAGTTGATTTTTCTGAATAAGTTTTTGTCCCGGGCAATATGGCAACTTGTACCCGAATCTATAACCCATGAAACTTGATGGGCTCCTCCTGAAGCTATCATAAAAACAAACTCAGCTTCTTGATCTTCATTTTCTTCATTAGCTTCAGTGATATTTACAGAATTTTTGTTATGTTTACACCATTCATGGTACTTACGACAGTCCTTCTTAAGATGACCACTTTTCTTGCAAAAATAGCAGCTTTTGTTATCAAACGTCTTAATAGCTTTAGATTTTAAAGCCGAAATTTCTTCAGAGTCATCACGGGAAGATTTCTTAAAATATTCTTCCAATAATTTGCCTTTAACCATTTCCATGGTAAGATCTTTATCTGGTCTAACCTCAAGAGCAGTGACTTAAAAATAATTGAAACTTGCCAATCTTCAGAAAAATTTTGATCTCCAATAGCCCGCAGCTTATCAAACAATTCCATCATAGTATTGATGTGTATTTCCATGCTGTCACTTTCGCCTAAACGCATGCTGCAAATTTTTCGCATTATATAAACTTTTGAACTTAAGGTGACACGTTCATGCTGATTTTCAAGCTTCTTCCAAGCATTTCTGGCGAGGACTTCATTTCTTATATGGATTAGTTGTGAATCTTCTACACATAAACTTATGACAGCAAATGCTTCCATTCCTTTTTTCTTCCAGGCATCTGTGTCTTTAACTGGCTCTTGAATTACAGACCACAGATCCTCCTTGATTAAATACATTCTCATCTTGAACTTCCAATTATAAAAATTGTCTTGGTTGAGCTTTTCAATGCCGTAAAATTTATTTTCGCTCATCTTTATAACTTGGAAAAGGTCTTGATAAATTATTCCTTATTTCTTTATATAATCTTTTAAATCGCTGTTCGGAAAACGAATAGGCCCATAACCTATTGTAATTAAATATCCGCGAGTTGTTGTTCACAAAATATTTTTATTATTTATGAAAAGAAAATTTGTTGATTGAAAATATTTGACAAAAATTTTAAAAAATGAATTTCAAAACATACTTATTTCTAAACAAAAAATATAAATTACAAAGTATTTAGAAACAAAGTATTTTATCTCAACAATCCCGTTCCACAAGACGACCAAAAATGGTCATTTTGGAAAAAAGTGTATTATTAATAAAAATTCCCAAAACTCGAAATTTCCAAAAAAAAACTTACTTTTTATTTCATTTATTTATTTAATGTATTTAAAATTATTCAAATACAAAATTCTGACTTCATCGGATATTATTAAGCCACCTTAGCCTGGAATCCCAAATGACCCACGAATTTGATAAGCGTGTGTACAACTAACGAACAAGCACACTTCTTTATAGTCCCAGTCTTATTTTTAAGGGTTATTTTTGAACACATCTTGTTAGCCATTAAAAAAATGTAAATTTCCTAGTGGGTTTTTTAAGATAAAAATTGAAAACAATAGACCGATAGTGATCAAGTTACACAAAATAGTAATTTTTATCTAGTGGATTTTTTTTTGATCCATTTAAAGGCTTCTTATTCTTTTCTTGTAGTCATAATTTAAATTAAGTTTCATGGGTCTTTTTGGTCCCCAGGCTACTAAGGGTTAAAGATCTTTTGAATAAAATTAAATATTGTTATATATAATCTTATAAAATTTAAGTGACATTTTTAAGAAAATTATGAAAGATATTTTTGTATAAATTTCCTAGTGGGTATTTTGATTGGCCAAAAGTGTAAAAATTTACGCCATATGAATCAATTTACATAAGATAATTATTTTTATCAAGAAATCATTTTAAAACATCTTAAAAAATAATTTAAAAGAAAAGCGGTTGTTGCATTTTTATTAAATTTGTTTGTCATTTCGGATTCATGGCTAAAGTCGGTTAATGATATCCGACGAAGTCAGAATTGCACATCTGAATAGTTTTGGGTGTATTAAATGAATAAATGAAATAAAAAATAAGTTTTTTTTTCGAATTTTCTAATTTTCGAAATTTTTAAATATTCAAAAATATTTTATGGGATTAATTAAGACCTAATTTGATCCAAAAAGATAAGTAATTTTGGGGAATCGAATTTTGAGATCAAATTGGACTTAGAAATATATAATTTTTAGTAAAATTTAAAAAAAGTTTAGAGACAAATAATTCAGTCCTCCGGCGCATATATAATTATATATGGGGTTATATATAACAATATATAAATATATCTGATACGCATAGGAAATATTTATGATGTTGGACCATATATAATCATATCTGAAACTAGTTTGTTAATTTTGTGTAATATATGTAATATTATATACCCGTTAAAAAATCTATATCTTATATACGAAATCAGATCGCATTTGATATAGATCGATATTTGTTCTTATCCAATTTTATCTCAAAATTGGGGTATCTATTAATATCATATAAGATCCCTCAAATATATTACTGGATGAAATTAAAATAAAATTAACCTCAAGACTGACTGGACCCATAATATAAAGTTTAAGATCCTGACATATCCCTAAATATCCCATGAGATTAATTTAGATCTAATTTGATCTAATTAGAAACATCTAATCTAATTAGATCCAAAACGATAAAATATTTTTCGAATAAGATATTTAGAGATTAAATTGGATTTACTTAAATCTCATGACATATCGCTCATTTACTTCAAGAACGTCACAACTCAAAAATCATGATGTTTGAGTTAATGACTCAGAATTAATTGTTATATCACGTATCATACTGTGTAAAAAAATCATAATGATATCCTGTTTACTCACCTCTTGAGAGAATTTATGTCGTTATTTTTTTCTTCAAGGTGGGAGTAAATTGAAAACTTTAAACTCGTTTTCTAGGAAATCAAAATTTTTAAATTATGACGTTATTGAAGTAAATGAGCGATATACAGTTTTGAGTAAAATTAAAAAAAAAAAAAAATAGAAAAATCATTTAGACATCTGTCGCATATTATATAACATATAATTATATCTTATACGCATAGGAAATATTAATGATGTTGGACCACATATAATCTTATCCCAAACTAAATTGTTAAACTTTTTTCATACGTAAGTATAGCTGACATCATTTAATGTCATATACAATTATATATTAAATTGTGTTATACATATGACTCTATAAATAAGCTTATCTTATATCAAACACAAAATTTCGTTTCATAAGACGGTATATATTATAATATCTTAAATTATATAGATTATATTGCACCATATAGTATTACATATTATATTGGATATAATAATGTATTATATGTGACAAGGTGATGACGACTTCTTTTATGAATCATAACATTTTTCTTAGATTTTGCTTTTGTGCTTTGCTTTTAAAAAACTACACATTTTTGCGATTGTAATTCAGACAATATCAATTGAAGTTCAACTTTTCCGGTTGAAATTCAGCTTTTTCATTTATAATTTAGCTTTTCCATATGAAATTCAGCTTTTCTATTTGAAATTCAGAAAATATCAATTCAAAATCATAATAACCGTAGAAAATGTAATTTGAAATTCAGAAAATATTAAGTGAAAATTCATAAAACATCATTTGAAATTCAGCAAATAATAAATATTTTTTCGGGCCGCCGGTTTTTTTTTTTTTAACCATAAGCACTCGGAGTATTTGCAAAATTTGTGACAACCACATGTAAACGGTTTATTTTTCTAGCAATTTCACGAAAACTTAAGCCACTTTTTAAATAGGCTGAAATTTTCCCTTTTCAAAATCACTTAGATATGAACAACATGGCATTTTATTGTAAATTGATTAAAATTGCACAGTCCCATATCCGATAAATATACAAATTTAGCTCAAAAAAGTCACTTAAGAGAATATTATAATTTTTAATTTATGAATATTCATAAATACATAAAAACACAGCATTTTAGAAAGAAATTTCGAAGAAAAAATAATAAAAAAACATTTAAATAATTGTATTATTCTGCATTATCAAATTCATCATGAATATCCAAATTAACAGTGAATTTTATCGTTGATCTATAAATTTATGTGTGAGATTTTATTTGTTCGGTTTTAGATCATGACAAATTTTTCTCTAAATTAACAGAAAAATTATAATTTTTATATGATAATTTACTTTGACTATTAGAAAAAGTACACAGAAAAAGTTATTAGACACTAGCATGAAAGGAATGCATTTTCTGACCCACTACGGTCTTCATCAACATTCTTCGTGCTATTTAGTGTTAATCGTAAATATCGTCTATTTAACTCACACGTTAAAGAAATTGGGTAACGTTAAATCCCACATTACTCTGTGTGTTGAGTTAGAATGAAATTTACAACAAACGATTTCTATTTATAGTGTGTTTGTTTTTTCTCTAGTCATTATCATAATTGCCAGTTTAACTTTCAGTTAAAACTTTAAATTGCAATTCTTTTCTCTAATGTCATCATATACTTCTACATAAGCAAAGCATATCAACAAACATTAAAGTTTTTTTGTTAATACATATGTCGAGCATATACATTAAACGATTTTTACACTGTACCTGGTGAGTGGTTTAATAGTGAATTTTATCGTTGATCTATAAATTTATGTGTGAGTTTTTATTTGTTCGGTTTTAGATCATGACAAATTTTAATAATCTTCATCACAATTTTCATCATAATTTTCATCAGAAAATTTTGGCAAAACTAATATGTAACTCTAATTCCGAAGTTGGTAAATTATATATATTTTTCTGCTCGTATTTGCTCATGCTAGATATAAATGGGTCAGAACTTAGAAGAAACCTATTAAAAATATCTGCATTGGACATTTCCCGGCTGCATTTATGACCAAAGTGCTCTCTACAATTTTTAAAATCTTTGTTTCTTGATTCTTGAGCTTCTTCAGATAATTCTATGCACAACAAGACTAAGCTTTTAATTATAGTACAGGATTTTATATGTGTACAAATATTTGCCAGATTTAATTGGATTAAATTAAACTAAAGATTAATATTAAATACATATAATTAACATTTTATAATAAGAATAAAAATTTAAAGATAAAAAAAAAATAATAAAATTTTAAACAAAATAAAATGAATTAAAAGACATTGTGTTGCTGTTTGTTTGTTGGTTATATGGAAGAGCGTTCCAAAGACAAATAGCGTTAATGAAAAATTGCCATTCCAGGAAACCAGGCTTATTCATTTCGGAATAATGATCCTTATACCCCTTGAAGCAAATCTTATTATCTCAAATATGTATTTCGGCTTTTCGGTAAAATTACTTTATGAAAAAACAAAAGAACCCTTATCTTAAGAAGGCTTTCAAAAGAAACACCATAGAGTGTCTTCGAAAATGTTGAAATTTGGTCAAGCTTTTTGAGTCCATGAATATATCTTATAATGTTATTATATAAGACATTTAGTTTTTTCGTACTACACTGATAGAAAAACCGTCATAACCCTAATGTATTTTGACATCAGTTCTATGACAAATGTCTTCGTTTTTGACCCCATGACACTTGTCATCACGGTGATGTCAGCCTTAACATCACTTAACCAAATTGTCATCAGGGTCGAAAACTTAAATTGTGTCATCAATGGGATGAGACATCGGCATCACATAAATGACGAATCGAAGTCAATTTAATAAAAAAAATGTCATCATTGCGATGACAGATAATTAGTTTTATCCTTCCGCTGAACGAATATGGTTGTGTATACGCTTGAACAACGCTGGGAAATATTGCGACATTACTTTGAAAATCATGGTAATGTTGCAGAATGTGTGCGAAAATGAATGATGCCGATTTTGCCAAAAAAATCATCTTTTCAGATGAAGCTCATTTTGATCTTGGCGGGTATGTAAACAAGCAAAATTGTCGCATTTGAGGCACAGAAAACCTGCACGCATACATTGAAAAGCCGATACACCCAAAACGAGTCACTGTTTGGTGCGGATTTTGGTCCAGAGGCATAATTGGGCCATAATTGGACCGATCGATGTATGGCCAGCCGAGGCAGCCATTTGAATGAAATTATTTTCCATTATTAACCGGAAGGACTGTACTTTCAAATAAAAAAAGAAATTTGAGAAAATATTCAGTAGTTTTTTTATAGCATTTTCAAAAAAAAAATGTTATTTGGCGGACCCGTTGTAATGATAACATGTCATCAATATGAATGTTATATATTGTATTAAGTGCTTCTTGCTTTGACAACGAATGTACATCAATATGATGTATCTTATGCAAGTTTTAGAAATGCGTCTAAAAACAAAAAATAAGGAATACACATTTTTACTAAAACACACTTTACAAACATTTTAACGTTTTTTAGTTTTATTCTTTATTCGTACTTTTATTGTTATTAATGCACAAAATGTGGCATCGAATTGATGTCACTGTTGTCATAGCACGGATGACGCGTAAAATATGACAAAATTATATGATAACGTTCGTCATTAAATTGATGTCACTTATTGCATCATTGATGTCATTTGTAATAACATTGATGTCACAATTCTGATGTTAGGGCATCATCAATAAGAAGATGCATTTTTCTATCAGTGTAGCGAATCACAATAAGAAAACAACTCGCATCCGTATGTAAGGCTTGGAATCAAATAAGATTTTGCAAGAACTATTCTTACATTCAACGGTGTAAAGTATTGGATGGAAAACAGAGATCTGAGTTTTATATAAATTTGTCCCACCAGTGTATTAATATGGCTTGACCAAGTTACGTTTAGGTTAGGTTAGGTCGAAAAGAGGATTCGGAGAAGGGAAATACTTCCCTAAACCGACTCAAGTCCCTGAGGACTTACACTTAAGCCAGAATGTCGGATTGTTGTGCGCTCTAAACAATCAGTTCTATGTCCTCTGTCACCTTACTATCCCAGGAACTCCGTCGCACTGACGAAACTCCTCAACTTCTTCCATCCTATGCCCCTAAGATCCCCTAATGTGAATATTGGGTCACTGGATAGTATTTCGACCCGGATCCCGGCAAATGCCGGGCATTCACATAGATAGTGTTCCAAGGTCTCCTCGTCTTCCCCACAGGCCCTGCACACTTCTGAGTCCGCCCTACCAATACGGTGGAGATGGGCCCTAAGTGTCGAGTGTCCCGAGAGGATTTCCATCAAAAGACTCAGTTCCTTCCTACTGAGATTCAGAATTTCCCTTGTCTTGTCCTTGTCCGGGTTGCCCCAGAGAATATTTGTAGTCCTGCCAACACCCGCATTTTCCCAGATGGTCCTATGCATGGTGTCAGCCCAGTTCACCAGCTCCGCCTTGAGAGCTCGAAAAGGTTTAGCGTTCTCCAAAGTGACTAATTCCAGGGAAGATGCTCCCCTAGCCAAATCATTAGCCACTTCGTTCCCCGCTATACCACAGTGTCCCGGCACCCATATAATCTCAATGCGTCCCCTTGAAGAGAAATCGTTAATTTCCCCTTTACACCTGAGTATCGTCATTGATCCCACAGAGTCCGTAGATAAAGCCCGGATAGCCGCTTGTCTATCCGTGAAAATCAAATTATCACCATTCAAGCCCATGATATTCACCTGCTTAATGCACTCCGTAATCGCGGTGACCTCCGCCTGTAGTACGGTGTTATGGTCAGGAAGACGGAAGCATTTGCGTACATTGAAGTCAGCGTTACAGAAGCCCAGACCCGTTTTCCCATCCAGTTTTGATCCATCCGTGTAAAAGTGGATCCCCGGTTGGTTCCTCAAGAAGGTCCCATTTAACCATGGTTGCCTGTCCGGGATTAACGTATCACAGAGCGTCGTGACAGACCTCTCTGAAATCCTGTCGCAGTCCCATTCTGGGACGCAATACCCTGGCAATTGGTCCAAAATAGTACCAAGTTAGGTTGCTGTTGAAAACTAATCCTAGATTTTTTGCTGTTTGTACGATGTCAATTTTCTCGTTGTTTATTACGATATTAATTCGATTAGAGGTGTTACAGTTTTTTTGTGAATCACCAGACATTTTGATTTTCGTGGATTTAAGCACAGACCATTTTGAGATGTCCAGCGATGTATGTTGCTTAGGTCGTAATAGAGTTTGTCAACATTTTCATTGATTGATTTTGATGGACTACTAAGGTACAATTGTACGTCACACTGTGTCGCGATTTCATACAACGGGTGGCCAAAAATAGAAGCAGCTAGAGTAGGGAGGTGAAATTTGGCATGAATGTTTTTCTTAGGAAAAGAAGTATTTATGCGAAATTTGGAGAAAGTCTAACAAGTGCCACGCCCACCTCCCATACAACCTAAATTTAAAAATTGTTAAAACTTGGAAATTTGTAATCAGATAAGAGCGACAGTTTGCATTTGAATATATTTATTAATATTTTAACATATTTCCAATTTTCAAAAAAATCGGACAAGCGCCACGCCCACCTCCCATACAACCTAAATTTAAAAATTGTTAAAACTTGGAAATTAGTAATCAGATAAGAGCGACAGTTTGCATGTGAATATATTTATTAATATTTTAACATATTTCCAATTTTCAAAAAAATCGGACAAGCGCCACGCCCACCTCCCATACAACCCAAATAAAAAAATTATTATAATTTGTTAATAAGTGCTCAGATAAGAGCAAAATTTTACAAAAGTAAATTTAGTACGTAAGTCCTTGCCGCTCAGTAAAAACAAATTTAGAAACATAAATTTTATTTATTTAACATAACATATTTAACATACATACATAAAATATATATAAGTATTACAGGCAATCAAAGTATATTAACAATTATCACTGTAATCACTTTCAGATTCTACCAATGATTCATTCGCTGTTTTTATGTCGTTAAATCTTTTCTTTTCAACTAAATACCCTTTCAGATCATTTAAATCACTTTTTCTTAAAAGTATTTTCTGACTATGCATCGAAATTGATGGCTCTGACTGCAAAATAAGATAATTTATGAGGTCTCTCATGGAGGCAATCCTACTTATTTTTCTCGTATGTCTTAATCTTGCATTTCTTATAATTTTGTGACTTGATTCTATTGCTTCTTCTGATAACATTCCAATGGGAATGGTAGAATATTTAATAAAATCTATACCATGAACTAAAATTTTGTGCACAGTTGAAGGCATATAGTACCAAGAATATAATTCGAAGTATAAAAGTGCAGTATCTTTTAAAAGCTTTTCAAAACTTGATATATTTATATAATGACCACTTGAAAGTGTTCTTAAAATAATGGAAAAATTTTTTATTAACCTTACATCTACATTAGTAATCTGAGCTGAAAGTTCCACATTAGAAAAGAAGCGCCTTGCAGTATTGCCATCATTCGTTGTGCCATACCCCGTCTTAACCTTATCAACTATAAGACCCATTTCAGACTTAAATTTGGCTTGAATATTTCTCTTTTGCTCAGCAACCTGATCTTTATTTTCTTTTCCTACCACTTTCCATTTCTTTATATGCTGTTTGTAAGAAATATGCAAAATGCATTCAAAACATTTGATCCATGCAATGTCGACAATCCATACTGATAGCACTGCTCATTCACAGGCCTTTCGAAAACCGATAAGCTGTTCATTTCAGATGGCTTAGATCGACATAAAGCACAAGTTGAACTACTACTGTTTCCACTTAATACTTTTAAAACTGCACCATCTATCATCGTCAACTGCATTTTATAATGAACGTTAAGATTTTTGTTTTTTGAAATGTATTTATATGTATCTAGACCTTCAATTTCTGAATTTATGCTATCCCTTACTGATTGTATTACATTTGGATTCTCCTTTGTAAAAATAATTTTAAGTGGTCTACATAACCTCCAAGATGAGTGTTTATCATTTTCCCAAACTACTTGATCATCTGCCCAATCCAACAAGCGTAAAGGAACGAAAGAAGTACCAAACATAAATTCATCACTAGCTTCCTCTTTTTTTTAGCATCTGCAATCATATAGTATGACGGAAAGCAATCTTCGTGAAGAGCATTTACTACTTTTCTCATCATATTGTACTGCCTCATAGATAAATCCATATCAATGTATAATGCTAGAGCACTTTCAACAGAAATTTTCTTATTAGTATTTGAACCTGTTACCCTTTCTGCGGCTTTTTTAAGAGCTTCAGATGAAGTAGAAGCGACAAGTTCTTCCACTCGCCTCCTTTTTGTTCTCATTGAACCCTCCTCGTAGGAAACATTCGGTTGGCCTCTACCACCTGTATTTGCTTCCTAATATAGTATAACACAATTTAGTTTTATTGCAAAACCAAAACTTTATACGGAAACTTACATTACAAATGAATTCACCAAATAATTCGCTATCTAGCCAGTCACTCAACTCAGTTTCATATCTATCTCTCATGCGATGATATTTAGACCAATTGTTAGAAAATTTTAAAAGAGTAAGCCTTATTTTCTGTTGTTCCCTTTCTAATAATACTCGTTTAAAATGATTTTCTACAAAATCTTTAACATAACGCATAACATCGCAGGGTCTGTTTTGGTTTATCTCTAGCCACAGTTGAAAAATAGTACGAATCCGCAACGAGGTTGACACTAAAAAACAATCACAAAAAGAATTCGGGCAATATCGGGCAGCTGAACTTTAAATATATTAAAATACATACTTGCAGCTAAAAAATACAAAAAAAACAGGAAAAGTGTTATTTCTACTTTCTTTTAAATTCTCTACGAAAGTTCACGGTTGCTGAAAAATCTTGACAATGCCTCACCACTATTTTTTTCTAACGGTATCTGACATATGATCAATATTTGTAAACAAACACAGTGTTGTAATTATAACTAGAAGCATCACTTACAACCCTGTTACAAATTTTGGTAGCCGTTATTTTCAAATACTTAAATTCTTAGTATTATAAATGAACATTAAATTTGGGATTTTTCCATAAATTTCGTATGCTGTAAACAAATCTTAACTTTGAACCACTATAACTTTACAATTTGTAAACATTTTAAGATGATATTTTTTAGATATCATCTAACCAGAGTGTTAAAAAAAATAAATAAAAAAAAACGTTCAAATTCTAACATTGACTTTAACCATTTTTGGCCACCCTCGTGACACAGTGCGTCATCTGCATACATGTGGACACTGCAGTGAGATTAATGCTGAGGGAGATCATTAGCGTAAATTGAAAAAAGTATTGGCCCTAAAATGTATCCTTGTGGTACACCTCTAGATAGTGATAACGGATTAGACATTTTGTTGTTTACGAATACTGGTTGAATTCGACCAGTGAGGTATGATGATATTAGTTGTGTTGATGTAGACGAGCAGTTAAACAGAGATCTTAGCTTTGAACATAGATCTCTGTTTAACTTTTTACACAAAAAAGAAAATAAAGAAAAGGGCTACGCATTATCTCGGCCTTTTTTGTAAATACAAACCATTAAATGTGGAAAATGTCCCAGTTTTGAACCTTTTTAAAAAAAAGTATTTACTATATACCAAAATACCTGAAGTTGAATGTTCCATCATAAAAGTTTTACTTTTGAAAGATTTAATGATAAAAATAATCACTTGAATAGCAAAGAATTTTAGTTTTTTCACTTTTTGCAAAAACAGCAAAATTTTTTTAAATTTGACAGCTCACTGCAAAAAAAAGTAAACAACTTACTGGATTGACTTTGACAACTACACTCACAAGAACTTTTCCATAAAACATCAACAGTTATTTAAAAGTTTAATCGGTAAACTTAACTTAAAATATTCAGTTAAAATTATCTTTTTAAAACAAAACGTTGTTATATTATATTGAGTATTGAAATAAACGAAAACAATCTATTGTTTTATGGATTTTGTCAATTAAATTTTCAACAGTTGAAAATAAACTAAAAAATACAATTGTTTTAAACGAAAAGTAAGTAGTCCTGTTTTTAACTGATTTTCAGTTAATTTAATGTGTATATTCAGTAGTCTTTACGAAAAAAATATTGTGAGTGTAGTGATGCAGAATTTTATTTATTTTTACCCGATGGGCCAATACATTGTTTTGTTTAATCCCATATATTAATTTAGTTCTGCCAATCAAATTATATATTGCCCGTCTAATAATGTATGGTATAACATATTATAAGATACAATTATTATAGTGGCAAGTAAAGTTGTATTTTACTACACATGATATCATACTTAACTACACTTAGGAAAAAAAGTCTGCCATGGCTATGGGAAATTTTGCTGTTATTACGTTAAATTAAACTATTTTAAGCCATACGGTATTTTTTTTTTTTGCTAAATTTAGCAAAACATGTCCGCTGAACTGTAGTATAATGAAATTAGTAGAAATAATTAGTAGCCACTACTAAATTTAAGTAAATTTTTTGTAAAAACCCATTTGCTAAAATCAAGAACAAAAAATTACTAAATTTTAATGAAATTAGTACAATGAAATTAGTAGAAATAATTAGTAGTATAATTGTTGTAAAATGCTATCACTTTTAGCTACTATTATTTTAATAAGTACAAATTATAAATATTTTTCATTTTATTTCATTCTTGTACGCATTTATACACATTTGGGGAACAATATAAAAATACATTTTATATAATTTTAATTTTTCTGGAACATTGTTGTCTGTGTGTACAATGCAAGTATTATCGTTTAATTATTGATGAAATGCAGAAAATATTAAAGATCTGAAAGAAGAGTAAAAACAATATTTAACTATATAATATATCACATAAATACATAAAGGGTCCGCCAAATAACTTTTTTTTTTTGAAAATGCTATAAAAAAAACTACGGAATATTTTCTCAAATTTCTTTTTTTATTTGAAAATACAATCCTTCCGGTTAATAATGGAAAATAATTTCATTCAAATGGCTGCCTCGGCTGGCCATGCAGTAGCCTACACGATCGGTCCAATTTTTAAGCACATTATCGATTGTATGCAGCTGTATTTCACCAATGGCTTCACGAATATTGCATATTGAATTGGACTTTGTATGGCGTCATACCAAGGTCTTTATGCAAAATTTGTCTCAATGATGTCTCCGAAATGTTAAATTGTTGAGAACGGCGGTGAATTGATGTTGATGGCGCTTCACGTACACTTTCTGCCACAGCAGCAATATTCTCGGCTGTAAGCACTGTTTTTGGCTTTTCACGCTTTGGTTTATTGATGAGGATGCCAGTTTCTTTCACTTTTTCACAAGATACCGAACATACGGAGCTGACGGTGCTTCTCTTCTTCCAAAATCCGTACGCAATTTTCGCACACATTCGCAACATTGCCATGATTTTCAAAGTAATGTCGCAATATTTCCCAGCGTTGTTCAAGCGTATACACAACCATATACGTTCAGCGGAAGGATACAACTAATTATCTGTCAAATCAGACATGAGCTAAGTGTTACGATTCACGAAATAAGCACTAGTTGAAAAAAAAACGTTAGAAAAAAAAAAACGTTTATTTTATTATTAAACCTACCTTATTTTGATATTAATTTAAAGCTGCCAAATTGTTTTTTGTTTGTAATTCCACTTTAAATTTTTTCTTGTTTATAATTCCACGTTCAATATAACACTGAGCATAAGTTTGTCCGCTAATTCCTTAACAAGCGCTTGTTGTTGTTTTTGTGTAAAAAAAGAGATGCAACGATGCAATGATGCAAACTTGAGAAACCCGACCACCATATACATTATAGAAATGCACACTAACTTACACGTAAGACCAACCATTAAGTCTATCTATTTACCCCATTCGTTCTTCCCAGTAAAAAATAGGATCATCCAAAGAGTAATCTTGGAGCGCTCCTTTGCGAGTAATGGATTACTCCATAAAACTCCGGACCTCATTGGATTTTTAACACAGCATGTCCGCAGACACGAGTACTCCTTTTAAGCTCCTTATGGAGTACTCCCTTTGATCTTGAAAATGACGACAGTGGGAGTAATCGTTTTTGTCTCCTAAAAGAGCATAAAGGGAGTAATCGCTTTTGTCTCCTAAAAGAGCATAAAGGGAGAAAACATTCATATAAAATACAAATTTGGTTATTTTTACAAAAACAAGAAAATATTCATTTATTTTTTAAAATTTTTTCAAAAATGTTATTATTGTTTTTTTTTTTTTTGTTGGATTCGACGAGGTCGTAGTTTTTGACTGGTAGGTCTGTCGGTAAACAGTTGCCTTACATTTACGAAATGCCAGCTTGAAATATTTTTCATATTCCGGGTATGCTGGATACGTGTCTTAAAGTGCTTCTGCAAGAAAATTAAAGAAAAAATAACACGTAATATATTATTTAAGACATGATATTAAAAATTCAGCTATTACCGAAATAAAAAAGTTAAACAATTTGTATTTGTTTAAGGCTATCATATTTTTTGATCCATACCAATTTAATTTGAGCAAAATATTTTCGCCGATCATTTTGCGTAGTGCTTTTTCAATTTTGATTTTGTCAAACCTTAATTTAATATACGAAATCTGAAATAAATTAAAATAAAAAACAAAGAATTTTGAATTCTTGTTTAACTGATTGCATTAAAAAAACTCAGTCTTACCACTTCTGAATCAGGCTCGGTTTTAATAAGCTGTTCTGCCGAATTTAATTCCTCCAAAGAATTAATTGGGAAAATTTTAAGATCCCTACTAGTTGGGCGTAAATGTTTAGCAAGCTGTTCTAACAAAACAGTCTGTTTGCACATAATTTGCTTTAATGATCCAACTTCATTTGTGAGAATGAAAGTGAGAGAAAGTTTTCCGTTTGGCTATCTTCATTTGATAAGTCATTGACTTTGTTAGGTGCTGATGACTCTTGTTCACTTAAAGTCTCCCGATTACAATTTGAGAATTTTTCAATTCCTTTTTTAACTAGTCGTCATAAATGACGCTTAGAAAATAAATTTTGACACATTTTTAACAATTTGTTACTATACCCGTACCTTTTCGCTTTTTTTAATAACACGTCTTTCACTTTTTAAAACTAAACTGACTAAATAAAAAAACAAAACGAAAACATCAACAATTAAAAGTTATGTCAAAGAAAAAAAAAACCAAAAACGAACTGATACATCCCTCATTGATCCAGTTGGAGTATTAAGCGAGGCATAAACAACAAAACAAAACAAAAAGTTTCGATAGCTTGGTTATTACTCCAAATGGATGAACAAGTCATTACTCCTTTATTGCTCGATTATGGACTAATCCATATATTTTTTACTGGGTTGTTAAATACATACATATAGAGCAATTCCATATGAAAGCGATCACCTTTTGGACGACCCCTCTCCGATTTTAAAATAAATAGTCTCAATCGATTGCCCAGCAAAAAATAATGTACCTACATATTTTTTTTTTTTTTATAGTGACTGGTTTAGTGGTGGTGTGCACCACTGTCATGTGACAAAATTGAAGAATTCTTCATAAGGGACCTCATTGAAAGTTGTTTTAAAATTTTATTTTTCAATTAAAGCCTGATTCGATACCTTTCAAACGAGCTATCACTCGTTGCGATCGCTTTAGTAGTTTTTTTTTAAAACAACTTTCAATGAGGTCCCTTATGAAGAATTCTTCAATTTTGTCACATGACAGTGGTGCACACCACCACTAAACCAGTCACTATAAAAAAAAAAAAAATATGTAGGTACATTATTTTTTGCTGGGCAATCGATTGAGACTATTTATTTTAAAATCGGAGAGGGGTCGTCCAAAAATTTGCCAATTTTGATCGTTTTCATATGGAATTGCTCTATAGTTAAAATGTTTTAATAATTTTTCTACTAACTTTTTTATTTATATGAATTTCAAATTTTATTAAGATTTTTGTTTTGAAAACTATATAGTGCAAAAGTCTGTGAAAGTTACAGAGAAAACTGTTATTTTACAGAAAAATTAACTACCCAGTGTAAAAACGGTAATAACATGTCATTACATTTCTCACTACCAGTAATTACACTGTAAGTATAATATCAACTTTTAAAATGACACATCAAAACCCCTGGATACGTAAACTTAATTTTGGGTAATATAATCCAATGGTATACTCCGTTTTAATAGGTTAGCTTAAAATAAAAAATTATTTCAATTTAAAGTTTGCGTTGACTCAAGCTATTTTTTGAGTGTATTTTAACTAAAAGATATACAAATGAAATGACTTTATCTATAGCTTATTTTTCTTAACTTAAGTCTAACAATGGTGACCATAAATGTTTAGGAGGATACAATTCATTTATATACAATCCGAAACGTCAGGGCAATCCCTTTGACTTACATATACTGAAATCTGTTAGTTCAGTGTCATATGGTTCGAATCTTTAAATTTCATTAGAAAACACCGTCTCAAACGAGACGGACATCTTTGATAGCTTTGAGTTTCGACATATTTACAACAAATAAAGTAATTTCAAAAGAGATTTCGATATATTTTACTTAAAATACACTCAAAAAATAGCTTGAGTTAATGCAAACTTTAAATTTAAATATTTTTTTATTTTGAGCTTACCTATTAAAACGGAGTATTCCACTGGATTTTACGGCCCAAAATTAAGTTTACGTGTCCCGGTGTTTTGGTGTGTCATTTTCACATACTTACTGTGTTATCAAAGGATAATAAAAAAATTGTTTTCAATTAAAAAAAAAAATTACAAATTTTTTAATAAAAATGAAAAAATTGTCTGATTTTAGCAAATCGAATACCATTAAGGGTTTACTAAAAGTTTACTAAAACTTTACTAAATTTTATTAACGTTTAATAATTTTTCCTTATACTTTTACTTTACTAATAATTACAGACAAGTTTTGCTAAAAATAAGGTAAACGGTCTGCTGGCCTAAAAATAGTAAATTGTTATGTAAAATTTCGTTTCTTCTGTATGTTTTGTAGAATTTTATGTTCGAGCGTATTATCTTTGTGTTACAGAAGTATTATTTTTGTAAAATTGTCAAATATTACAAATATCTTAAAGATTTAATAAAATTTCCTTATCTTTACAGGCTCTACAAATTTGTCGAGATAATTGCACAACAATGAATACAGCACAAGAAGCAAAAGGTGCTACTACTACTTCAACCATAAAACAAATTCACGAAAATTATAGTTTAAATTTAATTTGTCGTGACGATAGCAGTCTACATTTTCTTATAGATTTACATAAAGTATATAAAGCTAAACAAATAACGAAAGATATGAAAAAAGAAACGGATATCGCAACATCCTCAGATGCAACAACAGAGTCATCATCATATGTATTAACATCAGATGTCTTAACATTAGCATCATCATCATATAAAGAAGACACGAATATTAATGGCGGAAGCGAAGTGTTAGATGGAGGAAACGGAAATGAATATGAAACATTATTTGTAATTAGAATTCACCTAGCCAATGATGCTGATAATTTGTTTGCATATCTGGTGAGTTTTGGTATATTTATTATTAAATGTTTATGTATACACGCAAAAAAATAACATTGTTGGGGCAACCATATTCGAAGAGCATCATATATTTTTGTGTTTGTGATTGCGACAACCATGTAACTATGGTTGTAACAACCATACTCTTATCTTTTTCTTAATCATAATATGTAGTGTCCGACCGAACACTTCAGCCAAAAACCTATATTTTGTCGGTGTTTTGATATCTAGAGGCAATGATGACAAATTTTGGTATTGGAAACATGTTTGTTGAGCCGATTTAATTCGATTTTGTGTATAAAATTTAAGAGAAAAGCCGAAGTTTAGCTATAAAGTTAAAAGTTTCGTTTTCATTGCTTAACTACAGACTTTTCTTTAAATTTGACACTCAAAATAGCATCTAATCAGCCCAATAAACATTTTTCCATCCGCCAAATTTGTCCATAATGCTTTAAAATACCGAATACAGACCAAATGCATTTTCTGGCCGAACTGTTCGGTTGGACACTAATAATATGATAATTCGATTTCCATATTATGGTTCCCAATTGATCTCAATATTATCATATTATGTTTATAAATTATCATGCTTCCTACATTATTCTCCCAACATTCTATTGAAACTGGATTAAAAAGTTATACAGTTTATTTTTTTAAATGGTAGAAACGTATATTTGTTTATTTAATAATTAACACATTTAAAAAAACTTATTTTAAAATAATTTAAGTAATCAAATTGTCTTTGCGCTGACGAATAAGATTTGTGTTATTAATGAGTTACAAAAATCATTATTTTGGAGCTATGCGATGTTTACTTAATTTTTTTTTTTTATTTTAGTATCTAAAAGAGCAAAACTATCTAATTTTGTCAGGAAAAATAAAATAATGGAAACTTGTGATTACATGAATAAGTACGCATTAAAATATTGTTAAGAATACAATATCACAATACATTTTTAATGATCATAACATGTTTAAAGCAATCACAATATTTGCACCATAACCATATTATAGTCCTAGTTATCATATTATGATCATGTACAAGAATTTCGTCGTCATTTATTATAATATTATGATTATTGCAAACATATTGTTATTATATTGTACTACAGACTTGAAAGCACGTGTATTTTGTTTAAAATTTTCTTTCATATTTCTTTAATTTTTTTTAAATGTTTTACTTTTAAATTTTAAAAATTAAAACCAAAAGTTTATTTTTCGATCTTTATCATACATTATGATGTGAGCAAGATTATTCGAGTTCAAGATCATTTGTTTTTTGTTAAACAAAAAACCGTGCAATATTTATTTATTACTCAAAAAAGTTTTTTGCCCGCTTTCTTATAGCAGACTTTATCTACTGACAGGTCCTTACATGTTTCATTTCGCGTCACCGAAAATCATCACCAACAATGTTTATTACTTAAAAATGTTTTATTTTTGATTTGAATTAGTTCAATTCTTCCAATTTTGTTTTTTACTTCTCATCGAGTAAATATAACAATACGGGTAAAGCGTTGATCTTTTTCCTTCAAAATTTGGGTAGAACAATTCTAGCCCTTCTACATTGGTTCTCTGATGATTTTCGGTGACGCGTTATGACTGTGTATAACACTAATAATATTGTAGTAATTTTCAACTATTAAAAAACAACTACATAATGACGTAAAAGCAATTACTAAAAACGGCTAAAATGACCAACAATAAGGGAATGAAAAAAAAACTAACGATGGAGGTATCCCGACCATAACTTTCAGATTTTAATGAATTTTTAGCTGCCCAAAATTGATTTGTTTTGTATGAAAACTTGCACTCAGGGAACTTCTGCTTTAAAAATACGTAGTTGTTTGGGTTGTAATACAGTTTCTTTATTTTTAATGTAAATTTCAGTCATTTGGAGAACAAATTAAAATTTTTACTAACCTTGTAGTTCATTAAAAAAAAAAACAACTCACATCAAATGGCTGTTTTATGATTTTACATTCATTTTTTACAGTTGTTTTTTGTTATTTTGAACCACTACCATGTGGTTCATTTTTACTGCAATTGTTAGTCATTTTTTGAACATTAAAAAACAAATGACAATGTTAGTTAATTTTAATAAAATGTAAGTCGTCCTTTCTTTATGTGAAATTTCATTTGTTTTCAACTACATTTGCAGTGGTCTTTACCTACATAGTATTCTAAGTGTGTTTTTAATTTCCAAAAGTTAGATTTATTAGTACACAGGGTTGAAGTACTAAAGAAAACAAAAAATTTGGATGCCTTTACTGCAGTGAAGGAGTTTCTCTCAATTTTCAACCATAGCGGGGTTATACTAGAAAATACTAGGAAAGGAACCCTAAATTAGCGTTTTTGGCCGCCGTGCGCTTGCGGTAAGAGTTAAAATTTCATTTTTCGTGACGAACGAAAACAATATTCAAAACTTAAAAGGGAGAGTAATTTTATTAATATTTTTATGCCGTTTTTATTGAAAAAAATGTTAAGAATACGGACCGGATACGGATCCGATTTTACGGTCCGTTATTGGAACGTTAACGATCCGTTTTCAATATGAACTCCGTTTTTAGCACGACATAACGGTCCGTCTTAACGGACTTTAAACGAGTTCGAATTAAATTCGATGTTAATATAAATCCGTTTTTTGTTCCGTATGCGGATCGAGAAAAGGGTACGTAAGCAGTGTCGGATTCCGTTCAAGACGTACAGTAAACGGTACGTAAACGAAACATTTTGTTTGTTGGGTAGTCTATTGAATAAAAAATATTTAATTCAATCGCAAAAAAAAAGTTATAAGGAAAAATGTGTGTTAGCGTTTATTTGGGTGCACACTTTACATAAATATTACAAAAACCAACAACAATATGTTGATGTTATCTAGTTTTTTATTAAATGCTTTTAAGCTACAGTATAAAAAGAAAAATGTCAAGCAAGTTGCGAATTTGAGCAAATATTTAATTGATTCAATGAATTTTTAATTGACAGCTTTTGCAATTTTCAACATATCGATTTAATTGAAAAAGGTGGGGAAATATATTTTTCTGAGTAATGTTTTAAATAATTGTCAGAATTAGTAATTTTACATCTATATATATAGAAAAACAACTACAGTTAAAAATCACTTTTAATATTGAATGACCTGCATGTAGTTACTGTAAATATAATCTGACAATTGAACTCCGTGAAGTAGGTCGTAAGGAATTCTTCTAAACTCAGATATGAAATTGAGGAAACAAAAGTAATATAAAATTGGTAAGAAACATATCGCATACTTTTTATGCTGTTTCTTTGAAAGAAACTTGAATAAAACGAAAAAAAGAACGCACATTATTTTTACCCCCTACTAAAAAGGTACTTGTTCTTATTTATTTTGCCCCCCTCTATCACATATCCAAATTTTAATGCAATCGGAGGGAACGCATCAGTGGAGCTTCCTTGTGAGTTTAACTATTATATTAGCTCTGTTCGACGTTCATTACCGCGGGTACCCAATTTTACCATAAAGCGTTTCTATTGTCAAATTTGTGTGTAAATAGTTGTTGTTTCGGGTAAATTGGATGCCCGCATTAACTACGTTGAACAGACCTATTGGAAAATATTGTAAAAACAATTCCAATAACAATATTTCAATTAATACTTTTTTTTTGTTATTAATTAAATTGTTATAATTTAATTGAGATTAAAATATATGTGACCTGCTCCACGAAAAGGGACCTCTGCGCCGAAAAATTTTTTTTTACTTTTTGAGTGATTCTTATAGGAAAAAAAACGCTCTTTCAAATGCCGCAAACCGCAAGTTTCTATGTCTTTTAGTTTTTTTACAAATCACCTGTAAAGATGAACATCATTAATAAAAAAATTTAAAAATGTGATATAAACAGATAATATATATAATATTTGAAATTTAAAAAAAGTTCAATATCAAAGGTACAGAATTACAAAAAATCAGGTTGAAGGAAGAGTTGTATAACCATGCGCAAAACACGGAAAAACGAAGCGCTTTTTTTAAACGCGTTTTTCTCAATAACTTCTTTTCGGCGCAGAGGTCCCTTTTCGTGGAGCAAGTCACATATAATTAAAAATAATTCTTGTGTTAAGATTTAATTGTTTTAATTGACAATATGTACAGTGGGAGCACTCGTGAGTACATGTGAGTACATGTAAGTACTTTTTACACCTAAAGATTCAGGCTAACGAATCACTCTCCGACATTAGACGTTCGAGCTTTATTAACGGGAAAAGTGTTATTTTTGATCCAAGTGCTCCGATTGTTCTCCTTCCTGGAACATACTTTAATTTTTAAGATATTTGTTATTGTTATTTGTTCTCGAAATTATCGTCGGCTGAACTTGGTAATAAATTCCAATTTTATTTAAATTTACACTAGGGGATTTTGGAATTGCAGTTACAACCTCAATTTACAATATTTTCGTAAGGAAATAAGTTATCGTAAAAATTCAAAAATGGAAGGAAGGGTAGGAGTAGTATGTTCTGGTGCCGTTAGACGTGTTATGAAAGATATATTTCCAGAAAGGTGAAAAATCGGTGCATTTTGATTAAATACGACACATTTTCTATTAATACACTGCGTTGCAAAACTACAATTACACATTAATTTATCTAAAAAGTAGTAGAGTTTAACCAGCATGAATGTAAAACCAATAGAAAATTTAATAATATTTAACAAAAAACAACTAATTTATTTTTTATTTTACTATTTAAAAAGAAATAACAAAATCACAGATAAAAATTTAGGTATTTGCCAACTGAAATTATTTTATTACGACTCAAACTTGGTTATTAATAATTTCAGACGGTTGGCACAACTTAACATTAGTTTTCACAACAAAGTTCGGTTAATTCAACTTAATTCTAGTTGCAATGCTCAAAATATTCAGATATCGAATGTAAATATCGTTGTACTAACTGAATTTATAAGTTGTTACCATTAATATACACTTTTCAATTCGGTTGGCACTTTATTTCTCTGTGTGTATTTCATAACTATAACTACACTTAGCTTATTATATTAAAATTTACAAAACTTAATAAAAATATTTTAAAGCAGCATGTTTTGTTTAATAAGGCCTCCTTTTTGTTGACTCAACTCGAAAATTTGATCGAAGATATTGTCTACTAGATTTATTCGAAGTTCTTCCGCTATAGATCTCCACTTATCAATGACTGCTTCTCTTAGTTGAAATACGTTTTCTGCGTAAACTCGACAGGTTAATACTTCCCAAATATTCTCAATGGTGTTTTGATTCGGATAACATGCGATACATTCCAATACCCTTATAGTTTTTGATGATAGCCATTCCATCGTCTGTCGACTTACATGAACTGAGGTATTGTCCTGTTGGAAAATTAATGCTTCTTCGTTGCTGTTTTCAATAAATGCCACCAATTTCTCTTGTAATGCTGTAAAATATTCAGAAGTATTCATTCTGCTGCTTGGAAAGGCCAAATCAATCATACCGTCAAAACAAAAAGCGCCCCAAACCATTAAGGATCCACCTCCGAAATTTCTTTTTGACAAATATCGTGGCCCCTAACGTAGGTCCCTCCAATAGCTGTTAAAACCATCTGGACCATCAAGATTAAACTTTATCTCATCAGAAAAATTCACGTTTAACAGAAATTTATGTTTATTGACTTATGTACCTTTCTCCGGTTGGTTTGTTAATTCCTTTTAGCGAATTCAAGTCGAGCATTTTTGTTGCAGTGTAATATCCTTGGCACATACATCAGCTGTTGGCGAGTAATTCTCTGGGAATCCTTTAAGAGGCTACTTATGGTTAATTTGGACACATTTACCTTATATTCATCGATTATCTGATTGAAACTCTTCGTTGTGTTGTTGGCACAGTGGATTTTTTAACGCTGGTGCCGATCGGAAAGATTTTTTTTCGGGCCGCCTGTTTTATTTCTATCACAAACACTCGAATTATTTGCAAAATTTGTGACAACCACATGTGAACGGTTTATTTTTCTAGCAATTTCCCGAAAACTAAAAGCACTTTATAAATAGGCTGATGTTTTTTCCACTTTTTTAAAATCGCTTAGATAAGAATCATGCGGCATTTTATTGCAAATTGATTAAAATTGCATAATAAAAAAAACAAATCTTTAAATATTCTTTATTTGATATTCTTCTTTGTTTACCGTTATATGTAATTACCCTGCGGGAAACGAAGGGTCGATTGATCCAAAGTGACAAATCTGTGATATATAATATAGGGGGCACGTCCCGAAACTGGTGAAACCAAAAATGTGGTGCACCAAAAAGTGTTAATTTTGGTGAAATGACCAATCACATGACTATAGTTATGGTGACAAAACATTCACTGGTTGCTACCAGATATATCATGTAACTGGAGAAAAAGTAACATAACATCAAAGTGTACTGAAGCAACTAGGGACGTAGAAGTTATTACTGGTCATTGAAGTGGTTCAAAACCGTTAGCAGTGGATGAAAACATGGCAATTAGTTCCAAATTATTCAGTCCCTTGACTGCTACACAGCAGACATAACACTGAAGGAAAATGTATCTGTACCGACTATGTGAGAGTAGAAATGAAGACGTAACACTCCACTGGTCTAAAAGAACTGAACACGGAACTGTGACCAAGGTTGCCAGATATGGCAGTTCTAAGATACCTGCACCAGTCTCATGATAATTTTTCCCCACTGGTTCTGTTGCATATCACATAAATCCTAAAATGGTCATAGTTTGACACTACCTACTTCTAACTTGTCCCGTAGTATTTTCATTTCAGTCTGTATGGTGATAGGTTACCTTGGTCAAGTTATTCGATACGTCACACAGTGCTCCACAGGTAGCAAATTGTCACCTCCTATGACAAGCCCATGTTAAAAGTACCGGTCACTTTCATATAACAGAACCGAAACTAGGACAGGTTCATACAGACAAAGTTCTAGTCTCATGACCATACCAGTGACTGGTCCATTTCCCTCAGGGTATAATTATGAAACACCAACAAAATATTATTACACAATATTTCTCTTAAATGAATGGCGCAATCTCTTAAATTTTACAAAATAAGAGATCAGTTATTACTCTCTTAAAAACAGTTAGAAGTTTTAAAAAAATGTTTGTAATATTAAAAAAAAAATAGCAAAAATCATTTGTAATTATAGTTACGCAACGCAGTGTGTAGCTCGAAGGCCTGATGTCGGAGAGTGATTCTGAGACCATGTTTGGATTTAGTGCACCTTACAACTTTAGAAAAGTGTACTCTAGTTGTAGTTTGAAATATTTATCGGCCTGAATCTTAAGGTGTAAAAAATACTTACCTTCATGTACTCACGAATGCTCCCCACTGTAATTGAATAATTTGATGTGTTTTACAATTAAATAGACCAGACATTCAATTAATTTTAACTTGTACTTTTTTTCATATTTCCAGTCTGATGACACATTCTTTACCCTTGATGATCTAATGGCCAATACAACATATAATATCTCGGTTATGGCAGTTCATTCCAATAATAAATACTCGGTTATTGCTCAACAACAGCAATTTGTGACATTGCGTCGCAGTTACACTCCCGGCAATGTAACCGAAATAAAAATAACAAATTTTACAGAAGACCAAGTTAATAAAATGCATTTATCAGCGACTATGATGTGGAAACCGCCAGCAGGTAAAGTAAACCTAATTGAAAAATTTCTCTTATTTATTTTAAAATTGCCTATGTCAACATTTGGAATACAAATTGCATAATTATTAGGGTGTCCCTTAAAGAAAATTTTATGTAATATCACTTAAACGATGAGTGTTAAAGAGCTGAATTTTTGAAGGTTACTTTTAGGCTCCGATACGCGATTTAAGATGTAAATAATTGTACGTTTTTTCTAAAAAAAGTTGTCCTTATTTTTATCGATATATGGCTCAAAATCGTTGTGTAGGCATAATTATGGTGAAAATAATAATACTTTAGAAAAATAATAATAATTTGCATTGGTCCATCTCATAGTCCGGTCAAATTAGCAAGAAAACTAGTGTTCAAATAACAAAAATTCCGACAGAGCTGAATTTTGGTACAGACCTGGAGTACACTATTAAATACCAAAAATCCCCATCAATAACTTTCCTGCGAAAAAGTTTCGGCTTTTTGGATTTTTCTCGTAAACGATAATTTTTATCAAAAAATAAAAAGGTCAGACAAAAATTGTAGATCATAAAAGTATCTACAAAAATTGTCCTTATACTGTTTTTTTCTCTAAGAGTCACCATTTCTGACATATCGCGATTCTAAAAGTTGAAAGAATTAAGGCTCCATTAGCCTTGCAGTTCCGTGCCGTGACGAATCAGCTGTTTCGTTCATGGTTTATGCGAGGTGCATTTTTGAAAAAGGGCACTATCCATAAACTGCAAACAGCTGATTTGTTACGGCACGAAACGGTAAGACTAATTGAGCCTTTATATTCTACATATTCTACACGTATATGCCACGCCTATATATTTAAAATTTAAGTATTTTAACTTATTTAAATTTTAAATAAGTTAAAATACTTATAGGTCTCTAATACGTATAAACCATACAATTCTGAGAATATAAACTCAAAAGAAACTCAGTCTCTTATTCAGTCCACCCGTACAGTCTTGGCAGATATTTTTTTCCGTTATCCCCAAACATATCAAAAAATATCCCCAAAAATCCCAAAAAAAAGGTTGAACAAAGCAGTAGAGTTAAAACTCTTTATTTAATTTGCCCACATTTACTAGGCTTGCGAGACACTTTTTATCGATATCAAATCAACAAATATCCCCAAAAAATCCCCAAATTCAATGTCAGTTTTGTAGTTAAGTCAGAGCTCAAACTAATTCCTGACAAAGCACAAATTTACTTTGGCTTTTAAAGTTGGGCTTTAAATAAATATCATTGCAAACTACGCCATTTTCAATTGTATTTCAGAAATTATAACTTTTATTTCAATTTTTTTTGTTATTTATCAATTGTATTTCCGAAATTATAAATTGTATTTCAGAACTTATCAAATGTATTTTAAAAATTAATAATTGTATTTCAGATTTTGGCATTTGTATTTCAGAAATTATTAATTGTATTCCAGAAATGTTTGCAACATTTGTATTATTGTTTCTGAAATACAATTGAAAAAACAATTTCTAAACTAAAAATGATGTTGTTTGTTTAAAAACTTTGAAGTCGGAGGGTTGTGAGTTCGAGTTGGGTTCCAGGAAAACATTTTTTTGTGATTTATTCTAAAAAAGCTCTTTTAAGACCAACTTTTTTTGTTTTCCCAACGTTCGCAAGTTGTTTCCAACAAACCTTATGTCACTGCTGACATATTTCAGCAGCCAACTGTTACCCAGCAGTTATCATTTACTTGTGTTTTAAGCTATCAAGTATTATATGTCTCGTTAGCTCTGTGGTTAGAGCTGTCGGCTGCCAATCTGTCGGCCAAGGTTCAAATTCCGGCGGTATAAAAAAAATTATACATTAACTTTTTTTTTTTGATTTTATTTTAGAAAACAAATTTGTATACTGTGTTTCCACTTACATGTTTTGAGCAAAAAATATATGGGAAAACATGTACAAAACATGTTTTGTTTCAAAACGCTTCCAAAACACTTACAATGGAAACTTAGCATTACACCACCTTTTTCATGGTTTACAAACATTTTGCAACACTTTTAAAATAGACGAACCTTTTGTCAAATGTTATTATCATTTTGGGCTTGGGAAAGCACTTGTACCACTTGCTAAAGTGTCTTGCCAGCGTTGGCCCATTTGTATTTTTCTGACTGGATGTACATGTTATATACGATTATGTATTTGTCGATATGTAATAAGATGTAATTATATGTGGCGTCGCATTAAACAAATTAGATTAAACAGTTTTTTTTTTATATAAACATATGCATATTCATATAGAGCAATTCCATATGAAAACGATCAAAATTGGCAAATTTTTGGACGACCCCTCTCCCATTTTAAAATAAATAGTCTCAATCGATTGCCCAGCAAAAAATAATGTACCTACATATTTTTTTTTTTTTTTTATAGTGACTGGTTTGGTGGTGGTGTGCACCACTGTCATGTGACAAAATTGAAGAATTCTTCATAAGGGACCTCATTGAAAGTTGAGGTGCACACCACCACTGAACCAGTCACTATAAAAAAAAAAAAATATGTAGGTACATTATTTTTTGCTGGGCAATCGATTGAGACTATTTATTTTAAAATCGGAGAGGGGTCGTCCAAAAGGTGATCGCTTTCATATGGAATTGCTCTATAAGAGCATGCAGTAACATATATATTTGTATAAGATAATGCATGATTATATGTAAACGTTTTTACTCGGGTACCCAAGGTCTGTATCAAAACATACACATAAAACATATACATAAACATATGTATTTTCATATAATAGCATGCAGTAACGTATATATTTGTATAAAATAATATACCTGAGTCATACTAAAACTCAGTATGCTCGAAATTTCTGCTAATTTCTTTAACCTAAAGCTTGTTCAGGCAAACGAACACTGAAAGATCTGTTAAACAAATTTAAGTGATTTTTCTTGAAATGTTGCAAAGTGTCATTTGAGTGCTTTTATAAAAAACTGCTTGTATTTAGCTGAAAACTTAAAAATGCTGCGGGGGACCAAAACTATTCCAAATAATTTTTTAAATATTTTTCCCATAATAAGCTCCACAAAGCGAAACTTTTGAACCCTGTTTGACAGAAAGTAAGACAATTTTTTGTAGACAAAACATACTAGTTCTTAAAGTTCTTAAATCGAGTGTCGCGACATTAAAGTAACATCGAAAAAAAATTTCGTTAGTTTTTTTTTTTTTTTTGATTCAGCTCTTCAATATGTATCGTTTTAGTGCTATTACTTGTGCTAATTCGTACAAACACCCAATATCGGAATCCCCTAAACATATGAATAAGAACCGTTTTTTTTATTTCCAGATAAGACTTGTCATTATGATATCATATGTTTTTCACCTGAAAGCGAAGAATATGATTTGCAACCGTTGGAAATACGAAATGTAAGTAAATGCGCTGGGACTAGTTAATTTATAATTTCATCGCCATTTCATTGATATCTATTGCAATGAAATTATTTTTATTAAATTAGTGTATGTACATTAGACCACCCATATGTGCAAAAGTTTTATTTTTTCCGCTCCCCGCTCATTTTCCGGTACATTGAAGATAAAAAATAATTTCAGTTAAAAAATTGTCCCTCAGGGCAGTGAGAATCGACTTTTAACTTTTAGAGAAAAATTATTTTTTTTAAGCCCGATAGAACTTACGAAAGGGTTAGCTGTCAAACGAACTGTCATACTGCGCTCACTTTTTGACATTTATGATCAGTGTACTCTGGCAAATCATCATGAAAAGATTCACGCTTAAACAGCGCTGCCAAATTATCCAAATTTGCTTTGAAAATCAGTCATCAATTCGTCCGATGTTTCATTGCAAAATTGTGTTCAGAGATGAGGCTCATTTTTGGCCTAACAGGTTTGTTAATAAACAAAATTGCCGCATATGGAAGGCTTTCGCCTTCGCTACATTCCTCTGCAATGGAAAGTGGCCGAAATAATAATGGTTAATAAACCGGGAAAACAACAAAATCTCGTAACATCCTACAGACCAATATCTCTGTTACCAATAATATCAAAAATTTTTGAAAAGCTTTTGGTAATGCGAATGCATTGTAAATGCAAGACACCTTATTCCGGAACATCAATTTGGTTTTAGATCATATCACTCTACTATCCAGCAAGTTCACAGAATTACACACCTTGTAGAAAAGGCACTACATAATAAACAAATATGTTCAGCAGTTTTTCTCGACGTGGGCCAGGCCTTTGATCGAGTATGGCACAAGGTATTGCTGCATAAATCGCAAAGGGACCTACCAAGACAATTTTATGAAATTCTAAAATCTTAACTTGCTGGCCGAATACTCAGATATAAAAGCCATTTTAGCTGGAGTACCGCAAGGAAGCGTACTTGGACCAATTTTGTATCTCCTGTACACGAGAGACTTGCCAACATCTCAATCGACAACGTTAGCGACTTTTGCGGATGACACTGCTGTTTTAACCACTGGAAAAACAGTAGATGATGTAACAAATAAAATCAAAACGTCTATTACAGCCATTGCATTATGGCTGAAACAATGGAGAATGAAATTAAACGAAAATAAAACTATCCATATGTATTTCACTAATAGAGAAATTCTGCATTCACCAGTTTTTATAAACAATATCCAAGTCCCTTTTTTTAATAAGGCAAAGTACCTTGGCATGACTCTGGACACTAATTAAAGTGGAAAGAGCATGTTAACATGAAGGTAACCGAATCGACAAAGTATCGACAACTTTATTGGCTACTTGGGCATAATTCACAACTGTTCAACAAATTACTGGTTTACAATCAAGTTAACGAACCTATTTGGACGTATGGATGCCAGCTTTGGGGCTGTACCAAGAGAAGCTACATTCAACTTATTCAAAACAAGTTCTTACGCACAATTACGAACGCTTCATGGTATGTACGCAATGAGGACCTTCACAGGGATCTTAAGGTAAACACTTTCAGAGAAAAAATTAGAATCCAAGCACAAAAACACGCAAGAAGCCTTCAGCACCACACAAATTTGGATCTTAACAACATATGCGAAGCTCAGGCTACAGGTCGAAGACTCCATAGATTATTACCCATGGACTTGGCTAGACAATAAAATGCAATTTATCAACTATAAAGTGTAGTAGCATGTGTGCTATGAATTTCAAACTGCTTTTATAATAATTTCGTTAGAAAAATATTACTTAATGAGTAATCTTGTACTCAGTTGTAATTATTAAATAAAGGTTAAAAAAAATATAAAAAAAAAATATGGAGTGAGACGAATCCACAAGAGACCCTAAAGACTCTACCTACATCCATTCTTCAAAAATGAAGCCGCAACTCGCGTTACGGTCAATGGAGAACGTTACCGCACCATTAGCAATGATTCTTTGTTTGAAAACATGGAAGACAATGATCCGGGCGAGATGTGATTTCAAAGGGCCATACGACGACCGCAACCATCTGCCCAAAATTGCTTGTCCAAAATGCGCTTCGTCAAGAACAGACGCGGTGGCCATGTGCCCGGAATAATTTTCAAATGTTAATGCCATGTACACTCAAAAAAAAAAGTTAGTAAGTCAGCAACATTTTAGTCAGGAGGGTGCCTGCAAAACATTTGCTATTGTCAACAAAATTAGTAGATTCGGCAAAAGTTTTGCTAACACTTAGCTGTTAATAAAATTATTGCTGAATATTAGTAGACTGAAAAAAAAACCTCAAAAGATTTGTAGACATTTAAACTTTAGTTAATTTGTAAATAAGCCGAAGTTTGTATAATATTGCAAAAGTCGTTGCCAAGTAATTAGGAGCATTTCAACTAATAAAGTTTATTTGTAAAAATGATGTGAAAACTAGTCGCATTTTACCAAGTTTTTTCTTGATACCACTTAATATTTAAATAATTTATGAATAATACAATTATTATTTATATATAAGATATTACTTACATTCTTTATAATTTTTATTTTTTCACAGCCAATTTTACATTATTTTTATTTAATTAAATTGCATCAGAAATAAAATACTTGAGAAACTCCACCACCATTATGCTTTTATGTTCGATATTGCCATATCTAATAAATATTGCCAAATTGATTTGTGTATGTCAAACTAAATGCCAAGTGTTTTTTGTAATTTATCTTTTTTATTAGAAAAATATACGTATAGCTTATTTTATTTTCCTAATTTCATTAATGTAAATTTTACATAGCATAAACTTGAATAAATTACAAAAAAAAAACAACTTTTGAAATTTAACAAAAAAAACAGTTTGGCATAATACCCAAACACTCCAGTTTTTTCCTGCGTGTATGCTTTTCCATTTTATACACATGATTATTGAAGGAACATTTAGTTTAACTTTTAATTTTTATTCATTAATTTTTTGATTGTTATAGCACTAAGTTGAATACTTTTGTGGTGCGAAATTTGAGAAAAATCTAATTCCTTAACCCTTGGTGACCTGAGCACAAAGCCTCTGGATATATGCTTTGCGTAGTATTTGAATGTAAAAACAAACAATTCTAAGACACTTTTTTAAAAACTTCTTGAATAGAGAAAAATACACAATTTTTAATCAAAATCAAATAGCAATATCACAAAAATCGGTTTGGCCGATTTCAAAAATTTTAAAATATTTGTGTTCAGCTTGAGAATATTAATAAAAAATTGTGTGTCGCAAGAAATATTTTTATTAAAGCAATTTAAGACAAATTTTCAAAAATCGAAAACTTTTAAAGCTATCCGATTTTGCTCAAATTTGCACGCTTTGACATAACATTACATAAATCTGAACAATCAATTGAAATTTTTCAAAAATAGTCTTCATTCAAAAAATAAATACCGCTCTTATGCAAATACATATACATGCGCCTGACCAGTAGTTTCATCCGCACTTTAAAAGACGTATACGCAATATTAATTTGCTAAACGTTATGTGAGCCAGACATTATTTTTTTTCAACAAAATCGACGAAAATAAACTTTTTTTTAAATTTTTTTCTGAAATGTCAGCTATTGATATTCATATTTATGATAATTTAATACAAAATATATGTTTTCCACCAGAACCGTTATATTTATAGCTGGCAAATATGCAACATCAACTTGGCGAATTTACCCAAGTTTAGTCGATTTGAGTTACTTTGGAAAAGTAAAAAGAAATATCAGGAATAAAGACAATTTGTTTTCAAAATAATTACTTATGGGTAACGCAATATTTTTTGTATTGAAATAATGGGAACATTAACTAGTTACTAGTATGTCATTATTATTTGTATAAAAGTAATGTAGAGAGCAAGCTAGTGGCATTACTGGTATTCCGAACAGTAATGATATGCCATTACCGTTTCTACATTGGATATATAACCACTTATATGTAGTGTCCGACCGAAGACTTCGGCCAAAAAACGATATTTGGCCGAATATTTAGCAGAACCACATCTACTGTCGAGACTATTCTAGCAATTCGCCCAATTGAGGTACAGGTGAAGTACGAGGCCGCATTGACTATGATGCGGCTGAGGGCCACCGGGGAATGGGACAGTAATGGCCATATTACCGGGCACCGTACTATTTTGGACCAGTTGCCAGGGTATTGCGTCCCAGAATGGGATTTCAGAAAGGTCGGTCACGACGCTCTGTGACACGATAACCCCCGACAGGAAACCATGGTTAAATGGGACCTTCTTGGGGAACCACCCGGGGATCCACTTTTACACGGATGGATCGAAACTGGATGGGAAAACGGGTATGGGCTTCTGTGACGCTGACTTAAATGTACGCAAATGCTTCCGTCTTCCTGACCATAGTACCGTACTACAGGCGGAGGTCACAGCGATAATGGAGTGCATTAAGCAGGTGAATATCATGGACTTGACCGGTGATATTGTGATTTTCACGGATAGCCAAGCGGCAGGACTACGAGTATTCTTTGGGGCAACCCGGACACGGACAAGACGAGGAAAATTCTGAATCTCAGTAGGAAGGAACTGAGTCTTTTGATGGAAATCCTCACGGGACACTCGACACTTAGGGCCCATCTCCATCGTATTGGTAGGGCGGACTCGGAAGTGTGCAGGGCCTGTGGGGAGGACGAGGAGACCTTGGAAGACTATCTCTGTGAATGCCCTGCATTTGCCGGGATCCGGGTCGAAATACTATCCAGTGACCCAATATGCACATTGGGGGATCTTAGGGGCATAGGATGGAAGAAGTTGAGGAGTTTCGTCAGAGCGACGGAGTTCCTGGGGTAGAAAGGTGACATAGGACCGATTGTTTAGAGCGCACAACAAGCAGACATTCAGGCTTAAGTGTAAGTCCTCATGGACTTGAGTCGGATTAGGGAAGCATTTTCCCTTCTCCGAATCCTCTTTTCGACCTAACCTAACCTAGCAGATTTTTTTGCTAAATATTATTAAAATAAGAACAGCAAAAATAAATCTGTTTTAGTTATATTCGATGTGAATTTTAGTTAATGGAGAATAGTATTTTCCTCTGTGACATTAGCAAAAACGTTTAACTAAATATTTGTAGACTCAAAATAGCAAACAAACACTGTAATATTAACAAAATTGTTTGCTATATTTACCTCAAATTTAGTAGAATGCAAATAACAATATATTTTGCTAAAAATCAACAGAAATTTTTGCTAAAAAATTGTAGATTGCTGATTTCACAAGGGCAGACTTTTACTCGCATTAAAAAACAAAACTTTAAAAATTTAATGATTTTTTTATCTACTAATATTTAATAAATGTTTTTGCTGATTTGAATAGATTTGTTTGTTACTTTCAATTAACTAAAATTTAGCTCATATATAACTAAATAATTATAAATTCACGAGCTGAAGGCCTACGCTGCCATTGCTCATTAACAATTAGCATTAAATTTTCAATTTCATGTTAATAAAATAAATAAATAAATAATAAATTATAAATTCAACAGATTTATTTTTGCTAATCTTATATTACAAATATTTAGTAACAAAAAAAATTGGCTAATCTTACCAGTTTTTTCTGCAAGAACAATTTTAACTAAATTTTTGGCAGCTTTTTTCAGGTTTATTTCTATGAGTGTTCTGTAATGGCTTTCCAAACTTGCTACAACCACAATATTATTCCACAAATAACTGTCCTGTAGTGACTGCAGAACTTTTCTGAGTGTATATTTTTATTTTCTCCTACATGTTTCCCATAATAGTAGTGATATTTTATATTTAAACTTTTGATTTTCTTTTAATAAATTTCAATAGATTTTTTCCTCCTTCTCATCATCGTCTGTTCTTTATTTGCAGCCACGTCAACTTTACACATATCAATTGGAAAATTTAACATTTTCCTCAGTCTATAAAGTTGGCATACGAGCCAGAAATACCAAAAACCTTAAAGAAAGTGAATTGTTTTGGAAAACCTTCCAGGCACCATCCTGTGTTGAATGGCATAACTATAATTTTAATATATGTGGTAAGTACTTTTCGCATCTTTCATGCATCACTTCTGGCTTTTCAATGAACATTATTGCATTGAAACCATAAATGACTTTTTTTTTTTGTTAACTTGAAAGAATTTTTTTTTTTTCAAATTCCAATTTATTAAAGTTCTTGGTATTGTGTACATAAATTGTTCATTTAAATAAATTTTGTTTATTACTATGTTTTCTTATTTATTTGTACTATACATTTTGTCTGGTTTTTCTTCCATTTAATTTCCATTTAAGCTCCTGATGCCCCACAAAATTTACACATCGAACAAACATATGTTGATCAATATATTTATTCATTAAATATAACTTGGCATTTGCCAAAACATCTACCAGATAATTACACCTTACGCATACAAGACTTATCACTACAAGGACAATTGGAAGTTTATAATTTAACAAAGGTAAGTAAATAAATACAAAATATATGTATGGTCCTTAGGGTGGGTAGTCCTTCGTTCTATGGGCGAAAAATAAAAATTAGATTTTGACTGTATCCCCCCTTAAAATATTTGTTAGGATGTCAAATTACGCCACGCAAAAAATTAGAGTTCTAGCATAACGGGAAGATGTCCCTTGAAAATCGGGAAGATCGCCCTTGAAAATCGGGGCCCCTTGGAAAAATGGGCATAATTTAAAAAAAAAAAAATTACAAATTTTTTTTCTTAAAAATTAAAAAAATGTAAAATAATTTTTGTGTTGGGTTTAATCATAACTACTCAGATAAAAAATATTACTTTCCCAGAAAATCGCTAACTTACCCTAACTTTGTGTCAAAAAAATTAATAAATATTTTGGGTGTACCTCAAAGTGACTTTTTTGCATTTTTGAAAATTTTATTCAACAAAATTAAAAACCTAGTGTTTGCCGTCAAGTATTGCATTAAAAACATCTCAAGTATTAAATAAGCCAAGTACTGTGGATATACGTTGGCAAATTTCTCGGGGATTTCAAGGTTTTTTTTTTTTATTTTTATACATTTTTACTTTAAAAGAAGGTTTTAATAATATTTCATTAATATTATTGTATATGGGCTATTTCAATTTTTTTGAGCACCTGCTGAAACCGACATACTATGGCTCTTATTTCGTTAAGTTTTATGAATTGAAAAAAGCGTTGTACAGGGTTTGGATGACTATACTTGAAGGATATGACGTGCAAAGTTTTACATTGAAAAGTCTTCACCTTAAGAATTGGTGGTCATCTAAAATTCGAAAAATTAAGAAATCGACTTGAAACTTGCAAGAGTTTTTTCATTCATTCCGTTTTCTCTGTAATAGTTTTTAGCTTTCAGATCCAAACCAATACAAAATATTGTCACTAGACTTGGAGGATATATCCACAAAATAAAATTTTTTGATATCGCTTCTGGGTGAAAAGTTGCATGGTGGTTTACAAGTGAAACCAAAATTTTCCGAATTTTGAAATTTTTGAAGATTTTTAATAGGGTTTTTGCGCCGTTTAATTAAAATGTGTTTTAAGCGCAGAATTAATAAAACGGCGTAATTTTATAAAGTTTGAGGTATATCAAGTTGGTGTCAGCGCACCAATAACGTTCCACGGACACCACAAACTTAAAAGAAATTAGCGTAAATTTTTTGAAAATGTACCTTTTTTGCGTCTGACAATCTGAATTAGTTGGCTAGTGTATTGCGTGATGGGATTAACTTCGTAAAGTGCACCTCCGAGGCGAAAACGCACTTTAAAATTTTTAAACGCAAAAATTTTATGAACTTTTGAAAATTTTTGCAAAAAAACAATTTTTTTTTAAGCTGTTTTTTTATATCAAAACATGGCATGGGAATATATTTTGGTTTCTAAATAGATTCTTCGCGACGCACTAAACTGATAAAGTGAAAAAAAAAATAATTTTTTTCAATCCTGGCGCGTGCAGCGGCAGTTTTTTCCAAACACATTTCGCTTTGTGACAACTAAAGCGCTGTATCAATTCCGCTCAAACGTACATCGAATGGCAGACTTTACTGAGCTTGATACTAAAATCGAAAACGCACCAAAAATTTTAAGGATTTAAAATTTTATGGAGGAAACAAATGTTTCTAACCTTAAAAAGCATCCTTGTATAAAATATTTGATTTTGAAAATTTAAAAGAATTATTTTTGAATTCGGGTTAATAAGTAACCCAGAATCCCAACAAGTATTTTATAATCGGTCCAATATTAATATTTGCAAAAAAACACGCGTTTTTTTTTTGAACCCCTAGAAAGTAAGACTATATTTTTAAACAATATTCACGAGGGCCACCTTAACAAATTTCAACAAAACAATTAAAACATACTACCGCGAAAACCGCGAAAACCGCCAAATTACCGCCGATGCAATGACATCTTAAAGAATTTGCTTTATTATAAAAACTCTATGATCATAGTAGCCTTTGCTGAATGCTTCTAAGAATAAATATTTGAGTTTCAATTCAGTTTATTTTATTTATGTGCGTGAACAGTCGTGAATAAAAATTAGTATAATGGTTTCAGATTATACATTAAAAAACGTGAAATTCGTAAAAACTGAGAAGCGAAACAAATTAACCGGAAAAAGACGCGAATATCGCCA
>CM037855.1:181519654-181556204 GCA_021234595.1 Delia radicum | reverse complement strand
ACACCGAAGGTGGTCGCAGCGATACATATAAGTGATAGAAAACTCATACATATAATTTTCTAAATTGATGTTGTCGTCACCGGAAATAGAAACCGTGACCATCTGTGTAACAGTCCAACGCGCTTACCATTACACCACAACGCCCACAGGTTTCTTTTATAAAATTAATAAGTATTCGTACCAAAGGACTTCTTTTGTCGGTTGGCTTGATTACTAATGTTATCGCCGTCATCATCCATTTTCTAAATCATCGAATTTTTTTTTTTTTCGAACAAGTTGTTTTCATTATCCATACTCTTATTAATTTTCATTAAATTCTTTCCCAATAGTATTTCTTAAAAAATTTCAATTATATGGATTCATATATGAACTCATATTTGGCCATATGTGACAATATATAACATTTTTACCCGGGTTATTCAATTTTGTTTGTAAATTGTTTTTGAAGACTGAGCACGAACTTGTTGTTGACTAATTAATAACTTAGGTATTGTAATGAAATCTATCGTTTTATGCTTCCAGATTATTTGTGAAAACTACTAATTGCAGACTTTCCAAACTTTGATTACAGGTCTTCGGGTTTCCTCTACACTTTTATTATTTTTTTTTTACAAAATTGAGGATAACTTCTGCGGTAGCTAATTTTTCATACAATTTTACCGTAACTTTCTAAAAGGGCTTAAATTAGTTTTTTATATACTTTAGTAAATGAAAATTATTCAAGTTCGAGGCCATACTCTATATTTCTTTATTAGGATATTGTCCTAACAAATAATTTATAGAGTTTTTTGTTTCAAATTTTATTATTTGACCCTTTCAGGAATGTGTTGATAGATCTATTTCGGGAATT
Source organism: Delia radicum (assembly GCA_021234595.1). Taxonomy (NCBI): domain Eukaryota; kingdom Metazoa; phylum Arthropoda; class Insecta; order Diptera; family Anthomyiidae; genus Delia; species Delia radicum. The sequence continues at coordinate 181,555,354 of CM037855.1, read as the reverse complement.
TTCATCAGAACACGTTTTGAAAGCGGTAATAATCCCATGCCAACATCAAACATTCATATAAAACTAGTTTACTCACTACATGAGAACTAATATATGAGCTTGAAATTAAAGATTATAACCATTGATCAAAAAAATTTAATAGCTCATGGCGTTTTGTCTGAAAGTCAATAAGGAATTCTACAATATTATAAAAACGGGTAATGTGACATCATTTTTCTAGGTAAGTTCAGTGACTAGATCCGGATTCTTTTCAGTAATCCGTACATAATATGGTACATTGGGAATACAAAGTAACAGGTAACATGCCAATTATTTTTAATGGATATGTCATGAAATTATTAATTTGTACAAGCTCCGTAATATAAGGCATTGAGATGAATCTGAAACTAGTGTTTTACCAAATATTTTTCTTGAGTACTGTGATTTGTGCGCTTAAAGCAGTCACGTATTATTTCATTTCGAACTGGTCCTACTACATATCAAATAATGCCTAACATGGGACTTGCTGCATACTAAGATACTTTCAACTGGTTCCGTGACGTATTCACTTAAACCAGTTCGTAAAAAACAAATAACAACAATCAGTTCTGTGCTAGCATTCAACAAAGCGGGTTCATTCCGCACTGTTCCATAAAATAGGTACCTCCGGTAATATTTTACAACAACCAAAGACATTTTTTTGAAGGCACTCATATTTTGTTCTTTAGTAAATGTATTTATACATTAAAAAAAAAAAAGAAAATGAGTTTGTCTGTCCCCACCAAAAAAAAAAATTATGCCGTACTTTCCAAAATTTTAATTTTGTTTAAAACAGTTTTTTATTTTTTAATAGTTTTAATAAATAAAAGTAAATTCATTATTTTTTCGTTGTTAAAAAAAAACCTCTTTAAAGTAGAGGAGTAAGGCAAGTGGGGACTTGAAACGATATAAAATGATGCCATCTCCTCACGTTTAGTTTCTTAAATTCATTATTTCTCTAACGTCCATTAAAATACAAACCTTGTAAAAAAAAACATTTGTGAATCACATGTGATGTACAAGCGTGTGAAAGCAACTTGCTGTGCATCATATGTGATGCACAAGGACGGGGAAATTGTTAAATGTTTTTAATGAAGTTGAGTTACCTTGTATGCAACTATACAAACAGTTATAACGCAAAGGTTTTTTTTCTGTGCAATTGCACCAATACATACACATTTCTATTTTAAATAACCAATACATTCTCATTCTCTTTGTGCCGAACATTGGTGTAGGTATTAGTGTTGCCGTGTTTGTTGAACATAAAATCGTTAAATTTTCCAGAAAAAAATCGTCGTCATATTTTGAAAATCGTCAAAAAGTTGTTAAAAATCGTCAAAATAAAAAATATTTGTTATAATTGGTATAAATTTTTAATAAAAAAAATAAAATACAATCATCAAATTCACATATTAAGTGCTAACGCGCTATCATTGTAATATAGCACGAATTTTTGTTTTTTTTCTATGGTTCAAACTTCGGAGACCATGATATTTTATGACGATAGCCACTTTACCACTTAAACTGTTAATCACTTCTACATATTGCTGTGAACAACATTTGGAAATTCTTTAACAACGTTATTTTTTTATTATTACATTGGACTTCCATTACCGCATTTAAATTTATTATCAAATTCAAATCGCCTTACATTTGATGTTACATAGTTTACTACTATAGATTCTGAAATATTTGATTATTTCATGTTTTCATTTTGTGTTCGGTTTCTAAATATAATTTATATGAAAATGAAAATTATTCAAGTTCGAGGACATACTCTATATTCTTGATTAGGATATTGTCCTAACAAATAACCTATAGAGTTTTTGTTTCCAAATTTATTAATTGACCACTTTGAGGAATGTGTTGATAGATCTATTTCGGAAATTTTCTAGGTTCCCATCATCTGAATACGTTTTTGAAAGACGTGACAGTCCCATGCAAAACCTCAAACATTCATATATACTAGTTTTCTCACTAAATGAGAACTAATATATGAGCTCGAAGTTAAAATTAGTTTATATGAATGTTTGATGCTTTGCATGGGTAAATAGGATTGAAAGTTCGACCAAGGAGGCCATTAAGAAAGATGAGAAAAAGAGATGAAGAAAGAACAGAGCCATGTGGTACCTCTGAACATAACTGAAACTCGTCGTATGAGACCCCATCTATAACAACACGTATAGTACGATCTCTGAGAAAACTCGAGATAAATCGAGAGAAATCATTACCGACACTAAATGCAATTAGCTTTGATAACCCAGTGCAGTGCCACACACGATCGAACGCCTTGGAAATATTAGAGCAACCACCTTGCTCTCACCGAACACGTATATGATCAGCTATATGCTCATATATAATTCGATTTTCACCTGCCCGGGTGAAAAAGTTCATATATTGTCATATATGGTTTCATGTATGAGCATATATGGTTTCATGTATTGGCATATATGAACATATATGTAATGTATGGGAATCATATGTATGAAAAAACATACAAAGGCAAAAGTTCATATATGGATATGTATGACACCATATATGATAATATATTACATATATTATTTTATATATTGCTTCTTATATGCCATATATCTCCATATATAATTCATATATTATTCCATATGTTTTAATTTGTTATCAGATGTGACCATATATGAGGACGATTTTTTTTTTATTTTTAATCACTTCTCGCCGCTGTACGAATTCCTGACAAAAACATTTAAAAGCCAATAGATTTTAAAGTTTCCGTAATTTATAAAGACGATAGTAGAGAATGAGCTAATAAGATAATCATGTTTTATGATTTTTATTTTAATTATATTATTGAATCTATAAGATTTAATAGAGCTCTTTACGCAGTTTTTATAAATTTTGTTTCACTATATCTACACTTTTCATACTGCTTCACCAACACTTATTTTACTATTTGCATGCAAGGCATGAAAGGTGTTTTGGTTCATATCAGATATATCACTTGAATCTGAAGAAATATCAGTCGCATTTGATGTGTTAGTTCTGAATAGGTAGTACCTAACCTAAATAACCATCCTGCTTTTGGCAGGACTATCATCGCTTTTCAATATAATTTTTTCTTAATAGAATTTTCAAAAACAAAAAAAAAATAAAATGATTTAAAAAACGTTCAACATATTATTAATTTTGAAGCTTTTTGATAGAAATAAAGTTTCAGAGCAAGTGATAGGATTTCGAAATTCGAATCGAAGTCTAAAATGTTTTCATTTGTTGTGCCAAAAAAATATTTTTATAATTTAAAGAATATATCAATTTTGAAGTAATATTTGAGCGATTATAACTAAACATTTACGAATGCATTAATGCATTTAAGACAACAAATTTTAAAATCCCGCTTTTTGAATCAAGATCCCAATTTGTTTGCCTGCCGAGTCCAGCTTTTTGATCAAAAACAATAGATCCCGTTAGAATCTCAATATTCATATTCATCTGAACATTCATCTCCATTAGCATCTGAATTAAATTATTTTTAGAACAAGTTGGTTTTCCATATTCATACTATTAAATTCTTAGATTCGTTTCCAAATTGTATTCTCTTAAGAATTTTCGCTTTGAACTATTTATATTTATTAATGTATTTTGAATTAAAATGTATGAATTTATCAGTCCCATGTTCATAGAAGTATAATAGAAACATTTTCTTTGAATAAAATGACAATATTTTGATGAAAACTTAAAAAATTGCCTTTATTATAATATCATGTAGAAAAAGTTATAATATATCGCACACCTAGTTCAAAAGTGACTTAACTCAAAATTTTGAATTTTTCAGAAATCGAAAAAAAAATATTTGCAACTTTATACCAATTGAAACATAAAGACAGACATAACTATTTTTTAGCAACAGTTAACAACAACAAAATACACCGATATTTTTTATGGATAAACAAGTGTATTGTGCATAGTTTAAGCATCTAAACCCGAAAAATTAAAATTTTTGAGTTGAGTCACTTTTGAACTAGGTGTGCGATATGACCATATATAAACATTCATATATGATCATATATGTCCAAATACCCTCAAATTTTGATTATATGAACCCAGGTGAAAATGTTCATATATGATCATATATTGTCATATATGGTTTCATGTATGAGCATATATGGTTCCATATATAGGTATATATGAACATATATGTAATGTATTGGAGGCACAAATGAGTAAATACATTGAAATGAAAAGCTCATATATGGATATGAATGACACCATATATGATAATATATGATAATATATTGCATATATTGGTTCATATATGCCATATATCTCTATATATGAATTCATATATTATTCCATATATGGTTAATATGTTTTAATTTTTGATCAGATATGACCATATATGAGGATGAATTTTTTTATTTTCAACCCTTATTCTGCCGGTCTACGAATTCTTGACAAAAATTAAAGTTTGTTGGCGAGCACCTCCTTACCGGGGGAGGGTTTCAAAGTTGGAATTTGTTTTGCGATTTTATCCAAAAGTTGTGAATGGGTCGGAACGCTTATGCACCATCGAAAAGGTATAATATGTCCCCATTCATTAACCCATTACAAGCTATCTTAAAATTTTGTATTTTTTCATCTTTTTTTTTATTAAAAATTCGCAAAAACTTCCAAGTTTAAGTTTACACAAGTTTATTGATTCACAGGGTCGTATTATACCTTAAATGAAAGCTTAATATCTTTTTTATAAATTGCTGGCCTCAAAACACTCCTATAAAACAGATAATTTTTAAAATAAATAAAAATTAAAAAAAAAAATACCTAATGTTAAACTGACTCGTAATGCGTTAATGAATGGGGACATATACCTCTTTGAAAATATATTTAAATCACCTTTCCGATTATGCCTAAATGATACAGATCCATTCACAACTTTTGTATAAAATCGTAAAACAAAACTTCAAATTTGAAAAAATTTGAAAAAAAAAACTAAAAAAGCTTTTTTATATACGAGAATATAGGAAAAGTAATTATATATGACAATATATGAACATTCATATATGAACATTCATATGTGTCCATATATGAGCATATATGAGCAATATGTCCATGTACCCTCAAATTTCGGATCCGAACATATATGGATTTTTCACCTGGGAATCCAAATATGATTCATATATGAACTCATATATGACAATTTATTAAAATTTTCACATGGGTAGGATAATAAAATTTTTTAAAAATGTAAACATGGAAATTAAATTAAGCTAAACAAAAAATTAATTTATAAAATATATTAATCCGTTTTGCATTTAGTTTTATTAAATTCCAGTATTTGCATTTTACAAAATTTTATTTCACATCATATTAGCAAATAAATAAATGCTAGATTTTGATAAAAAAAATCAATTTTTTTTAATTGTTAAGGAAATAATATAAATCTAAAAATAGGTCTTTGATTTTAGAAAAATGGCAAATAACTATTTTCAAAAAATCGTTATTTGGAATCAAAAATCGTCCAATTGACATTTAGTTGCTCTGGGTACTAAAAATAGTCAAAATGACGAAAAATCGTCAAACCTGGTAACACTGTTAGGTATATATATGACACATTATTTTCGAACTCTCCCACTTCAGAAAAAAGTTTTGACGGATTTATTTGAAACCTATTGTAAGTGTAGTCCTATAAAATATAAGAACTTCATGGAACCACTTTTTTAATTTAAGTAGACGGGGTCAAACTTATAAAAAGTGACCATTTTTGAGGCAAAGTATTTTAAAATTTGAATTTACTGTGCTTAACTAGAATATAGAAAAAATTTTAAATAAATCATTATCCCCAGGTGAAAAAGGCATCGTATATGAACATATATGATCATATATGGGATTGTATATGATCATATATGGGTATAGCTGGTCATATATGTTCATATATGGTTCGATATATGACCATATATGATCTCATATATTTCCATATATGTTCGGATTCGAGGGTATATGGTCCGTATATGATAATATATGTTCATATATGCACATATATAATCCATATATGCTCATATATGATCATATATGACCATCTACCCTCAAATTTCAGATCCGAACATATATGGTCATATATGAGACCATATATGGACATATATTGAACTATATATGGACATATATGGCCATCTTTTCCCATATATGATCATATACAAGCCCATATATGATCATATATGTTCATATACAAATCAATTTTCACATGGGTCGATAGACTTTTCTACGGACTATCGACATGTGACATCTGTTTTTTTTTTTTTATATTTCAGAACTTTGTCTGAAATTTTGTTATATAAAAAATTGTTATATCTTTATTTCTTTTATATTTTTAAACGAAAGATCGTACTTTTTTTAATCGATATGCAAATTTTTCGAGAGGAGTTTTTTGTTTTCGAAATAGTTAATTTTGAATTTGTGTTGCACAGTGTCGTCAATTCATATAACGAGTGGACAAAAATTGAAGGAGTTGTCGTAACATGTAAAAATACGAAATTTTGTCAAAATCGCAGCAAGGACCCGCCTACTAGTCATATATCCTAAAAGCTAAAAATGCAATAAAGCTACAGCTCTTATTGGAATGTGACCAAAGTTGGTATATTTCTTAGATATGCAGCTAGAATTGTATATGTAAAGTTTTATATATTCCCCAGCAAGGATACGACATGCTCCAATATGTCCTTGAAGAAAACTTACATAAAACCTAAAAAAAAATGGGTTTCATGTTACGAGAGTAGGTACGTATAATAAAATGTCATTTAAATAAGTCGGCTGAGTGTATTTAATTCCAAGCAAGGTTTTATTAAGGTTTATTAATATTAAGGTTTTATTTATTATAAAAGCCCTAAAACCAGGGGAAAATAGGTACATATATTTGGTATGTAGCAGACAATATGTAAGCCAAATTTCATTCAATTCGATGCAGGATACGCCAACCTTTCATATAGCCTTTATGTAATAATAAGTTTTTTATATATCCTGGAAATAAGGGCGTCTACCTCCCATATATATCGTCATCGTGGGGAGCCGTTGATTGTAATCGATATTAGTTGTGGTTTCAGTAATAATTGTTGTTGAGGACAAAGCGGCTGCCAACAACCTCTAGGCAGGCTAGCCGAAAAAGCGGCATGAAAACAGTTGAGTTTCAGCGACAATTGTCACCTAATTACCTGAGACGGTGTTAGCTTGCCCATCAGGTTACTCAGCTGCGCCTTCTCACTCTAGCTGCGGCCAGACGAGCGCCTGAACCGCATTCCCAGAGGATACTTGGTGTAAGACCGGAAGTAGTGGGTTGCTTGGGAAGTTCGACAAAAGAATCGCTTCTTGATATCCCCAAGTGGATAACAGACAGAAAGCTTTCCGCACAAGTGCACCTCTGTGAAAGACCCCATCCCATATATAATAAATTACTTTTTTGACAATATTATTAAACTGCTATTTATTAATCAGTTTTGAACTTAACGTAAGCTTTTTGAACAAAGTTAGTTTTCGATTTTTTTTGCACAAATACATAAAAAAATTAGCTGCGAAAATTGTTTACTACTAATTGTGTTTATTAGAATGATAAATATACTTGTAAAACTTAAATAAAACGTATAAAAAATTTAAGCTCGTATAAAAAAACCTTACAACTGGGTAGCAGGATATATTGAGGGTGGGCGTGTCCTTGCATGGAATTTAATAAAAATCAGCACACTTATTTTGATGACATGTTTATTATAGTATACTTATTGTCGTAACATTAAACCCATTTTTTTAGATTTTATGCAATTTCATAGTTCAAGGACATTTGGAGCTTGCCGTATCCTTGCTCGGAAGTATACAAAATGTAGAATTCTGGCTGCATATCTAAGAAATATAAACATTTTTGTCACATTCCAATAATATCTGAAGCTTTTATTACATTTTTAGCTTTCAGGATATATGACAGGTAGGCAGGTAATTGCTGCGATTTTTAAAAAATGTTTGTATTTTTACATGTTTAAACAATATTTCATTTACGTATGCCAACTTCTTCTATTTTTGCCCACTATTTACATGAATTGACGACACTGTGCGCCAAAAATTCAAAATTAAATAATTTGAAAACAAAGAAAAACACCTTTCTGAAAATTTGCTTATCGGTTGAAACAAGTACGATCTTTCGTTTAAAGATATAGAAAAAAAATAAAAAAGGTACATGTTTTGAGATATAATAAGTTTTTGTTTCTTATTGGAAAATTTCAGACAAAGTTCTGAAATTTAGAAAAAACAGATATCACCATTTTTTCAGTGCACAATAAATTCAAATATTAACATACTTTTTCCCAAAAATCGTTACTTTTAAGAAGTTTGACAACGCCTACTTCGCCCACTTATTTGAAAAATTAAAAAAAGCTGTTCCATGAAGTTCTTATATTTTACAGGACAACACTTACTGTAAATTTCAAGTAAATTTGGCAAAGTTTTTCCTGAAGTGGAAGAGTTCAGAAATAAAGCGTCATATTTCATACATATCTCATACACGTGCTGTTATCGTTGAAAAAATATGTGCTATTGAAATAATTTAATTTTCATGGCCATACTCCAGACTATCATGTTTGTTTATAAAACCCTTAAATTCCTTAAATTTCTGCATGAATAACTTAAAATATGTAGTTTTGGCTTTTTATTTATTTGATTGCTTGAAAAGGCCACATAAGGACAAAAGTTCTTAATCACTCAGGAATAAAAATTTAATGAACAATGAAAAAAAACAACAAAATGTAGTTTTTTAATATCATCTATAAAAAAGTTTTAATTTTGTCTGTTAACCCTCTAATTATAGCAATAGTACACACAGAGAAATAAAGTGCCAACCGAATCAAAAAGTGTATTTTAATGGTAACAACTTATAAATTCAGCTAGTACAACGATATTTACATTAGATTTCAGAATATATTGTTGAAACAAAAATTTAGTTGAAATAACCAAACATTTTTGTAAAAACTAATGTTCAGTTGTAATAACCGACTGAAATTCGTAATGACCACATTTGAGTTCTAGTAACCAAATTTCAGTTGTTAAATAGCTAAACTTTTCTCTGTGTGTATTTATCAGGGACGTAGCCAAATTTTAAATTTAATATTAAATAAACTTATACTTATAGAAAAAATACTTCCCAGCAAAATCTTTCATTACCACATAATGAAATACATTATAATTTGGCGCCAGCGCACAGTGGGATATGTCACAAAATTTTTGAAAATAATTTGGCCATTTCTTACTTAGTAGTCCGATTATAAAGAAATTTGGAACAGGTATAAGTGAAATTTTTTTTTGTTTTGTTTGTTATCCGATTTTAATTAACATATTTGTAATCTGCTAGTAGAGACTAACAAAACACATGTCTGGGTTTTTATCTAATATTTGCAGGATATTCCCATTTAAAATGAGAAATTCCAAATTTGGTTCGACTAATGTCCAAACCTCATGTACAAGTTATATTCGTTTATGAATACAGTTTAAGGCTAAAATTTGTGTTTTAACTAAAATGTATTTGAAATGCAGTTTAATATTTTATGAATACGAGGGTAAAGGTTCTTTGAGAAATATGTCAGACTGAAAATCAACCACTCGATTTCCTCCACCCCTTCTGATTTCAACCAAACTTGGTATAGAACATCTACATCATATAACTGTAACCTTGTCCAAATGTAGGACAGCTAATCCTAGCGAATCTTGAAATATCGCGTTTCAACATATGAAAATTATTCGAAAATTTTAAAAAAGTAGTCATACATAATATTCCATATGTTTTTAACGGATTAAGGCTACTTAAATAGTGGTTTTGCTAGAGCACACAAATTATTCATTTCTCCCCGCCAAAATGTATTGTTTTCATAACCCGCTGTTCAAAAAGCTCTATTTCAAAAAACTGTTTTTTTTAATATTTTTAAAAAAATATATGTTAAATATAATTCCTTCCCTATGCCGTGTCCAAATCCCTGTATAAAGCTCTTACGCTATCTTGAGTTATGAATAAAAATGTAAGAAAATGTAAATAAAAAGGCGATAACCCGAAACATGCTGAAATACCACATATTGATTTGGTGACGGTGTAGAAGAATAATATATAATTAACATATATTTTTCTTTTAAATTTTAGAAAAGCAGTTTTATGAAATACAGCGTTTTGAACCACGAATTTTGAAAAAAAAATGCATTTTACCGTTAAGAAGTGAATTAAATTTGGGAACTAGGAAGACCACTATTTAAGTACCTTTAAAATGATGTATCAAATATCGGCAATTTCAGAAAAAAATGGTCAAAAAAGCTTATTTGTTGAAAAAAAAAAATAATGTTTGACTCGTGCAATACATATAACCATGTTATGATTTAATATTACGTATACATATTTTAAAGTACTGGTGGTTAGGCGTATGTGCCCCCATGATCAACCGCTTACATAATTTTATATTTTTTTACACTTTGTAGAAACAAATTCTAAAAAATTCGGGTTAATATTATAAATAAATATCAACGCTTCGATATTTTAATGAGTATTTTGCTTTAATACACGAAATGAAAAGGTTCTCCCAAATATACTAACTATATATTATCTTTTTGCAACCTAAACTGAGCAAACCCCGGGAAAAGAAAAACATTAGTTGCAATGTTAAATAGATTGAAATTTTTACTATAACTCGATATATTTAATTTTAGTTGATATAGCGCACGGAATTTTGGAAAAACGTTTAACTTTCTGATTAATTTTCTCAAAAATTATTACAAGGGAGTTGGCTCAATTGTCTTCTGAGAAGCTCAAATATTAGCTTAAAGAATAGTTCAAATACGGATGAATTATTTTCTTGTGATAAAATGAGATAACTAATAACTAAATAACTGATTTAAATTAAAGGGTGATTTTTTAGCAACTTTCTTTTTGGCAACATTGTTTTTGGCAGCTCAGCTGTTTTTGTGTAACATGTTACTGTTAAACATGTTCAGTTTGGTCTATAATTTAACCATGAATCGACTTAAAAACGAACAACGCTTGCAGATTATTGAATTTTATTTACAAAATTCATGCTCGATTAAAAAGTGCAAATTGTGTTCAGCGACGAATCTCATTTTCTGGTTGAATGGATGCTAGAGAACAAGCTAAATTGCCGTATTTGGTGTATAGAGCAGCCAAAAGCATTGCAAGACCTGCCAATTCATTACAAAAATGCACTGTTTGGTGAGGATTATAGGCCGATGGTATCGTTGGAACGTACTTTTTCAAAGACGACGAAGGCAGGAACGTTACTGAGAATGGCGAGCGCTACCGTGAGATGATTACAATTTTTTTTTGCCCTAAATGGAAGAGCAGGACTTGTGTGACATGTGGCACTGTCTTGTTGAAACCACATGTCACACAGCACGCGAAAGAATGACACAATTGGGAGGCGAGTTCGGTGAACAGTTTATTTCACGTTCGGGGCCGGTCAATTGGCCGCCTATATCGTGCAATTTAATGCCTTTATACGATTTTTTGCGGGGGGGGGGCTATGTTAAGGCTGGATGTCTGTAGGGGGGACAAGCCCGCAACGGTTGACGCACTGGAAGCCAATATTGAAGAATTTATTCGTGAGATGTTGGAGAGAGTATGACAAATTGGACCCAGCGTATTTGAGGCGTAGCCGTGGTCAACATTTATATGAAATCATCTTTAAACATTGAGTTCAGATTGTTCTCAAATAAAGATTTCATACATTTCTCTAAATTTTATGTGTTTTGTTTTTTTTTTTAATCAAATCCGAAAGCTCTTAAAAAATCACCCTTTATAACAACAGAAAAAATTAGTACAACTGAATTGGTAGCCGTTTAACTGGCTTTTAAACCAACTCTTTTTATGAGTGTAGCACCATTTCACTTACCGTAAAAAGTTCAACAAGTTACCAAAACTACAATATTCAGTTAACAGCATCATTTCATTGCCATACCGTGTACAATGACCAATTATACCAACAATATTGGGGTGTTTTTCAACAGATTTCATTACTTCAATTTCACGACGAAATGCCCGTACATCATCAGTGGAAGGATGATCTGTATGGAGAATAAAGCAAATAAATATTGTTATAATATTAAATAGTGTCCGACCGAACAGTTCAGACAAAAAAACTATATTTGGTCGGTTTTTTTTAGTATCTAGAGGCAATGAGGATAAATTTTGGTATTGGAAACATGTTTGTTGAGACAATTTTAGTTACAAAGTTAAAAGTTTGGCCGCCGAACTATTTTTGATTTTCCGAACTTCCGGAGGTCGAACAGTGAATTCATTGCTTAAATTAGGACTTTTTAACGTTTTTCCATTCGGCAAATTGTCCATAATCCTTTACAATACCAAATACCGACCAAATGCATTTTCAGGCCGAACTGTTCGGTCGGACACTAATAATAACATACATAAGTTAATTAAGAGTATGTACTTAAAGTACTTTACAAGTTAGGGTTTTCATAGTGTCCGACCGAATAGTTCGTCCACAAAACTATATTTGGTCTGTTTTTTTTGGTGTCAGTGGTGAACAGTGAAAGTACCAATTTCTTGATTTTTTTTCAATTATTTGGCATTTGATCCAAAGGGCTCATTGTACAAACATGATAAGCCACATTTGTAGTTTTATGAATTTTCGCTGTTTTCTAGACATACATTGATTAATATTTGATAGAAGGCTTGCTTAATCAATTATTACAAGTGCCTAGAGTATAAATGTCCAGCAAGAGCCATATGTTTTACATTTTTTCAACCTTTCAAAGGCGAAAACAAACTAAAAATAAAATGTGGCTTATCAAGTTTTTACAATAAGACCTTCATATATAAATTTTATAAGAATTTTCTAAAACCATCTCATGGTTCCTTCTTTTGGTACTTTTTTGTTGTAGTAATATGCTAATTTTTTGGTTATATCGACATGTATAGTGGTACGACTGTTAAATTCACATATATTGATCCTTATTAAGTTTAAGCTGACAAGTATTTATTCTTTTTTCGATATTCCCATGATATGAAAATAAGAAACTTTAGAGACACAAAAATAGAAAAAACATAAATTAGCATATAAAAAGGTACTTCCCAGACAAAAATGATAATATACGTTAATATATGAACATGTATTATTCCATGTATGATCATATATTGTTTTATATATCAGCATGTACGAAGATGTATACCATGTATGGAAGCATATATTGGTTCATACATGCAAACAAAAAGTTTATATATGGTAATGTATGATATCATGTATTGAAATATATGCTAAATATTATTCCATATATGATATTCATTTTATTATGTGAATTTATATGTGATTATATATTAACTTATATATCCTTGACTTAGAAAAAATGCAATTATTGTTGTAATAGGTGTTCATGTTTAATTGACTTAGAAATCAACAATTGAGGACAGAGGATAGTCCGGTTAACTCAAATTTTCAAAATTTTTGATTTTATGATGTAGAAACATTGTTTGTAATGCTAACTATACATGTGCCAAAAGACAGATTTCAATTATTAAGTTATTTTTGAATTTGAATTTTGTTTTGCTTTTGAGCCAATATATAAAATTTTTTCAGAAGATAAAACGAACAACTCGCACTATATTTTATATGGATGTTATAACCGACAAGCACGCCTCCAGGCGGGGTATTTTAAATTGGTCATAAATGCTCCAAATGAGTGTTTTATAATTAGAAATTATGCTATTTCGATTGAAAACCAAAGGAAGAAAGTGTTAAAGTAAGATTTTGGTAAAATTTGAAAACAAATATTTTGAAATGAACACAATTTTTAAAAATCTTGAAAACATACTTATGTTAAGTAGAAACCGTTGATACTTAACACAAATTAAGATTGAATCTTAAATTTTTAGAAAAACTCTAATGTTAGTCAAAGGACATACAGGATTCCAATAGCACACCTGTGAGACATCGTCTTAGCTTGAAAACGTATTGACATATTTGTACACATATGAGCATGTATGGAAATGTATATACATGTATGATTATATATGTAAATATTACCTCAATTTTCGTTAATGTACACAGATGAACATTTATGATTCCTCATATGAACACATATTAATTACTAATTAATTAGGAACACATATTAATCACATATGGATGCATGTGCACATGTATGAAGCATGTGTGTTCATGTACAGATCCATATATATCGATTTTTAACAGCGTCGGGTAGTTTCTTTGGATCAAATGCCAAACAAATATAAAAAACAAAAAATGGGTACCCTACCTTTAACCCCTTAAATCCCCACTATGGCCGATAACCTTAGACACCCCACCCTTAGAATTTTGCTCTCTACAAAATATCAAATTTTTTCAAAATTGGAGATCTTCTCATGAAAGATCTTCCTTGTTAGTAAAATATAAAGTGATTTAAATATACAATTTCATTTACCTTTTAGCATTTTTACCGCCACTTCAAGTGTACTGCCTTGCTTAGTATCTGTGTATATGCCACGCTTAACTAAACCAAAGGCTCCCTCACCTAAGACTTCGTAAAGCGTTAATTGATTACGATCTATTTCCATTTCGTCATTAAAGAGTGCCATATCATCTAAATCCAATTGATATTGCAATTCATTTAATTTATGTTTATTTGAACAAAAATCAAAATTATCTTTTGGATCAATGGGAGCTTTCTTTTCAAGTTCCTAAAAGAATAGATATAAAAAAGAAATAATTTAGTATAGTATTGCAAAAGTCTTAAATCATTTTAGGTTTATTTTAATGTGGAAAATAAATGTAAACAAAAATGTACACTGAAAAAAGTTTGTCTGTAGAGCCTACTGAAAATGGCAGTTAGAACAAAGGTCAATAAATGTTGTGACAAAGGCAGCGTCATAGATACCAAGCCAGAAAAATACGAACGGCAAAGCGTTAGCCCAGTGCTTTCAACGGTAGTATGAGCGTTGGATTTCGTAAGATTTAAGTGCTTTGCCAACCCCAAAATGATAACACCAGGCATGATTTGGCCGTTTCTTTTTTAAAACATTGGCAAAGCACTGGCAATGAGTACTTCGCCAGTACCAAAATCATAATTTCAAAACCTTGGCAAAGCATTGGTATAACAGCCAAAATAGTGCCTTTTTAAAGATAAAAGTAGTTTTAGTAATTTGCCAACTCTGATAATATAACACCGCTCAGGGCTTGGCCGTTTCTATTTTAAAACGTTGGCAAGGCAATGGTAAAGTGTTCTTCGCCAGTATCAATATCATAATTTTAAAACGTTGGCAAAGGATTGGTAAAACAATTAAAAAAGTAATAAATAAATTAATTTGAAATAAGTTAAAAAAAAAAATAAAAATACAAATCGTCGGCCAGACTGCAAGTAGTGCCATGTGTAATTTTGATATTTTTTTCTTTATTGTACCATTGAGAAACTCTATTTATTATACATATATCTACCAAGCGGTTTTTTCAATATATGGGTTTAGAATATAGCAAAAAGTGCTATGTGTAACTCACATATAAAAAAAAAACTAAACGTTTTTTTTTTTGTCTATCAACTAAAAGTGTTATGTGTAACTCACACGCAGAAAAAAACTAGGGGGAATATTATCGAAGTGCTTAGTAATTGTACAACTACATAAGTTTCAAGTTAATTTCACAAAGTTCTAGTACAATATTTAAAAAGGCTCTTTAGCCTTTTTAAAGAGCCTTTTTATCGTAGTTTTAAATGGCGATTTTTAAAATTTTAGTAATTTTTAAAATTTGCCACATAGAATCTTAGTTGACGAAAAATAGTGAAATTTTTCACTAAAGTAATAAAACTTTTCTTCACAAAGTAAACAAAAAAAAAAAATGTTGAGTTTTCTTCGATCTTCTTTTATTTTATTCTTTTTAGTTTAACGAGCTTAAGATCATTTATTTATTAATTATTTATTTCCAATATTTCGTCTCCACAGTGACTTCTTCAGGGAACAAATATAACAATTTGAAAAAAATAGTTTTAATCAATTTTTTCAAATTGTAATATTTGTTTCCTGAAGAAGTCACCCAATGTGGAAACGAAATATTGGAAATAAATAATTAATAAATAAATGATCTTAAGCTCGTTTAAACTAAAAGAACAAAAAAAAAAAATCTTAAAATTAAAGAAAAGCTTAATTTTTTTATGAAATTAGTTTCTTAATGAAACTTCTTCACAAAGGGCATGAAACTTTTAATAAATCAAATGACAGTTTTCATAAGACTGTATGAAAATTTGCATTAACTGCATTAATGCAAAAATTCATTAATATCAAGCAGATAATTCTCTTTGTGTATTATCAGATAATATCAGCAATACAAAACGATTTATAAAAACGAAAAACCGGTTATTAGAACCGGTTTTTAGGTTAAAAAAAATTGAAAACCGGTTTTTAAAAATACGTTTTTTTTTCTAAGTATTTAAGTATTACGAGTTTCAGTGCAACTTCATTATTTTTATGCAAAAATTCATTTAAATCATGAAGATAATTCTGAAAGTGTACATTATTTTTGTCAATTTGTATGTACAACTAATGGAGTATTTAAGTGTTTTTTTTTTAAATATTTTTTCATTTCCCATATTTAAATAAGAAGATTATTATTTGAATGTTATACTTTAACAAGTAGAATTACATCGTCAAAATTTCCATGACAATGTTCCCAAGGTAACATTCGAAATTAAGAGATGAGTGTAAAATATACAAAGAATAAAGCAAATAGTAAATTAAATAATAAATTTTTTTTGAAAATAACACGTAAACAAAAATATCTAAAGGGTCCGCCATCTAACGTTATTTTTTCAACTAGTGCTTATTTCGTGAATGGTAACACTTAGCTCATGTCTGATTTGACAGATAATTAGTTTTATCCTTCCGCTGAACGAATATGGTTGTGTATACGCTTGAACAACGCTGGGAAATATTGCGACATTACTTTGAAAATCATGGTAATGTTGCAGAATGTGTGCGAAAATTGCGTACGGATTTTGGAAGAAGAGAAGCACCGTCAGCTCCGTATGTTCGTTATCTTGTGAAAAAAGTGAAAGAAACTGGCATCCTCATCGATAAACCAAAGCGTGAAAAGCCAAAAACAGTGCGTACACCCGAGAATATTGCTGCTGTGTCAGAAAGTGTGCGTGAAGCGCCATCAACATCAATTCACCGTCGTTCTCAACAATTGAACATTTCGGAGACATCATTGAGACGAATTTAGCATAAAGACCTTGGTATGACGCCATACAAAGTCCAATTGGTTCAGGAGTTCAAAAAAAAAAGTTATTTGGCGGACCCTTTATGTATATTGGAGCGGCATTTTTATTTTAACTTTCGATTTTTATTTATTATTGTAGCACTACACTGAGAGAATTATCTGCATGATATCAATGAATTTTTGCATTAGATCTATGAAATTTCACTGGAACTCGTCCATTGAAACTTTTCATTAAATCAATGCAGGTTTTCACAAAATTTTATGAAAATTTTCTTTTTATTTATTAAAAATTTCGTACGCCTAATGGAAAAGTTTTATTAAAAACAGTTTCATTGAAACTATGAAGCTTTTTCATAACTTTTAAGTAATTTTTCATTCACTTGGTGAAGAAAACTTTCTCAGTTTAGTGGAAAAAATTTCATTTAAACTCGTCACCGAAATTATCTCTGTGTAGCTCTAAAAGTTATGTGGTGCAAATTTGAGAAAAACCGTAAGGTTTGCGACCAAAGTTAACGGATTTTGAAATTTTTATAAAATTGCTTTTAATACAAGTATTTCTTGCGATATATAATAATTATTTTTATTAATTTTAGGATGCTCAACACGAAAATTTTTAAAATCGAACTAACAGGTTTTCGAGATATTGCGATTTAATTTTTACAAAAAATTGTTTTTTTTTTCATCTATCCTAGAAATTTTGTAAGAAATTATTAAGTGTATAACTTAAAAATGCCAGATTTTTGGCAAATTTGTGAATTTGTCACATCCCTATGGGAAATGAGGAGTCAATTGACCTAAAAGTGACTGGTTAAAGAAGGACTTATCACAGGACTGGTATAATTTAATACTGAAGTGGGTTAAGCAGTGTCAATTGTCCTAAAATTACCAATCCTGTGACTGGTAAAGGGAGGACATACCACTTAACCAGAATGCTTATTAACAGGAGTTGGTCGACATGACCCTTTTGCGACAGTGTTGTGGTATGCCCATCTTTGGTTAGTCCTGTGGCATGCCACTATGTGGTTTAAAGCAGGGACAAATGACCCCCTCATATGACAAGCCAATGGTAAACTTGCCAGTTGTTTACATAGGGTAGGGTTTAGCAGAGGACCGGTCTCTGGCACGAAGGGACCGTCACTGTGGCAAACGCAGAACCAGTCCCATTTCTCATAGGGATATCCCGGTAGTTATTCGAATCAATAGTGTTTGGTACAGGTTCCCTGTGACGTTCTGGCCCGATTTCAGCAGCTCATAATAGATGGGACCCCTTGTTGGCTGACCTGGGCAGACTATTCTGTACACACAGAAAACAGTTTTGTCGTTGCAATGCAACCGAATTTTTCGCCAAACGAATTTTTCGCCAAACGAATTTTTCACGTACTATCACTATTATTAAATTTTAATACTATTGTAACAACCGACATTTATTTACAAATTTTTTATTTTTATTGTAACAATTGAATATTTTATGTTTATGGATTATAATATTCTATAAACAGATTCGAATGCGTTCAACAAAATTTATTTTATTTATAAAAAATTTATTTTATTTATAAAAAATGATATGCCTCGTACTGGGCTAGAACCGCCGATCTTCCGTTTGTCAGGCAAGTACTTTACCTCTCGCCTAAACCCCATTTTAAAATGTTTTTTTTTTTTTAAATTTCAACCTTCAAGATATTCTAGTTTCAAATTTAAATATTTGTATAAAAATATATTTGTATGTACAACAGAAATTCGGATGCTAATCGAAATATTTTATTAGAGTAGCCAAAACTATAAAAAAAATTCTATTATTTTAAAATTATTTTATTAATAAAAAAATATTCTCCGCGAACTGGGCTCGAACCGGCGACCTACTGCTTATAAGGCAATTACTTTACCAATTAGAATTTCTATTTTCAAATTTCTACCTTGAATATTTTTTTTCTTTCAAGTTTAAATATTTATGTCTAAAAATAGATTTGTATGCACAACAGAAATTTGGTTGCTAAACTTACTATTTTATTAGAGTTACCAAAAATTCCCTCGGATTTTTCCCCTGCGGATTTTATTTTCTCGAGAAAAAATCCTCCTATTCTAAACAGACGGGAAAAGAATAATAAGGGAGAGAGAATTGAATTAATTGAATAATTGAATAATCCATACAAATGCTATCACAATTCTCCCTATTATTGACATTCATAATAGCTCTTTTTTCCGGGGGAAGAGTTTTCCATTTTCAAAATTCGTTTAGAATAAGGGAAAAGTGAAAAAATCCCCGGGCAGATTTATTAAGAATAGGGAAACAAGGAATAGGGAAAAAATTCTAACGGAATTGTTATTGAGAATTGGGCTGTATATTATTTTAAAATTGGTGACGAAAACTTATGTTTTAGATAATCACTCTATCTAAAACATAAGTTTTTTGCAATCGAAACTAATATTCGATTTTAATTGCAAATATTTTATTCAAGGGATAAATCTCCGAAGTGTGGTTGTGGTTGTTGGTATTAAAGGTAATGTAGGAGATAATGTCTTTTCAATATTGATAAGGAAAACCAATAGTTTGAATGATGTGACTGTGTTTTGGTTAACTTTATATAGTTTCTGTTTACAATATAGTTTAATTATTCTGATGATGAATTTTAAGTACTTGCAATTAAAATTATTGAACAATGATTAAATTTTGTTGGTTACAATGGAATTCCAACCAATTTATTCTCTGTGTGTATACAATTTTTAGTCTTTAGCAATATATTTATATTGTACCTGTTAAATCTAGTAAAACCATATCTTTAGAACAAAAAACCGCAATATATTTTCTTTAAAATAATAAATATACATGCCTTTTACATTTAAAATTACTACAAACCAATATGCAAATGTAACATTATATAACGTACTTTATAAAGGGTCCGCCATTTAACGCTTTTTTTCAACTAGTGCTTATTTCGTGAATGGTAACACTTAGCTCATGTCTGATTTGATAGATAATTAGTTTTATCCTTCCGCTGAACGAATATGGTCCGTATGTTCGTTATCTTGTGAAAAAAGTGAAAGAAACTGGCATCCTCATCGCTAAACCAAAGCGTGAAAAGCCAAAAACAGTGCTACACCCGAGAATATTGCTGCTGTGGCAGAAAGTGTGCGTGAAGCGAAATCAACATCAATTCACCGTCGTTCTCAACAATTGAACATTTCGGTGACATCATTGAGAGGAATTTTGCATAAAGACCTTGGTATGACACCATACAAAGTCCAATTGGTTCAGGAGTTCAAAAAAAAAATAGTTATTTGGCGGACCCTTTACATAAATTTATATCTTATAAGGTTTTTTTTTTTTTAAATAGTATTAAAAAAAGTAAAAAACACCCCTGACCCTTTCAGAGAAGTATAATGCAATAAAGTATACGCTCCGTATACCTGAACATAAAAAATTGTTAAATATTACAATTTTACCTGAGATGTTTGATTTAACACATTGAGTGCCAAGCGGTTTTGACGAAAACCTTCCCAGGAGGCCAAACATTTTTTTTTTGTGAAATGAGTGTATTATAGATAAAAAACGATTTCTCAGATATACCTAGGCCATTCTACCCCTTACTTTTTATTTTATATAGTCTTTTTTGTGTCGTACATTTCTGTACGACGTGGCGCTACATGACGGGTATGCATTTGTAAAAGTCGCTGTCGTACAAAAACGTACGACGCTTTTTTCTTGTTTTTTTATTTTTGTTTGATTTCTTTTTTTTCTTTTTAGTTAAAATAAAATAATATGATAAAATATAATGCAAATACCTAAAATGTCGAAACGATCGTTAAGAGAAAAGGAAATATTGGAAGTCTTGAGGATGAGTGATGAAGATTTTTCTAATAATGATGATTTTGATTGGATACCGGAGGTTTCGGATTCTGACTATGAGCATGACATAGATCCTATGGGAATCGATGATATGTTGTTTGAAGATGGTATCAATACGGAAGACGAAACTGAAGAAGACAGTTTAACAGCAGGCGCGGAAATGTTGAATACCGAAGTCAATTGGACAGAATTTTCATCACGTCAAAAGACCTTTACATTTACTGGTAAATCTGGTATCCAGCAAAATACTTGATCAGACATTTCCTGTTTGGATACATATTTGCTATTTCTAGATAGTGATATCATTGATTTAATTATCAAAGAAACCAACCAATACGCACAACAGATTTTGGACAAAACCGCCTTAACTAGATCTTCGAGAAAAAACAATGGGTACCGACAACAAACCTTGAAATTAAA
Source organism: Delia radicum (assembly GCA_021234595.1). Lineage (NCBI taxonomy): Eukaryota > Metazoa > Arthropoda > Insecta > Diptera > Anthomyiidae > Delia > Delia radicum. The sequence continues at coordinate 181,533,865 of CM037855.1, read as the reverse complement.
AAGTTTCTGGGACTTCTTTTATGGATGGATTTGGTGAGAGTTGGGTCTCTTTCAGATTATTGGTCAAAAGATCACCTATTTCACTTTACCATTCTTGGAAAACAATGTCCCGAAATCGTTTTCATTTCACACATTTTTCACTTTATAAAACCTCAAAAAATCATCCTAGACCCATTAATGTTTTTGCAAAAATGTTTAGTAAAGGATTCTTTATTTAAAAATCGCAAACAAATTCTACTCAATGTCGTATATAAAAGAACTACAGGCTCTAAGTAAAAACAATCACTGTCGTACGGAAACGTACGACATGGCACCCCACGACGGGATAGGTGTCGTACGGAAACGTATGACGTGGCACTCAATGTGTTAAGTGCATTAGTTTAAATTGATGGAAGACACTATATTAATGTTTTATGCATCGTTGGATTCATAAATAAGTCTTCTTTAACAATATGTCAAAAAATATTATAAATTGTTTAAAACTTTTAACATTACCGTAAAAACAACCCAAAAAAAATATACAATTGATTTTAGTTTGATATATTAAATTTAACTTTAAGGTTTTATGTAAAAATAACTATAAACAATATCGAAACGATTTTTTGGAACGTATGACAATTATTTACTTTTTGTTAAAACAAAAATAAAATTTAGCTGATACTGATAACACAGTGGTACAAAATTGAATGAAATAGAAAAACCTGGGGAGTGATATTATTTTTCTTGTAGGTCTTGTCGAGTTAAAGAAGAATCCAATAGTGAAATATGCCGGACACCTCCAAAATCCGGATTTACGGTTAAAAAACCTTTGCGCACTTATAAGCCTGTAACTTTGTTGATAATGATCTAATTTTCAATTTGTTACTTGATTTGGAAAGAAGAAACTAAGATCTTTCGAATGATATATAATTTATCTAAGAAAACTTGAGAAATTTTGGTGTTATTTTCCAGCAAACACAAATTTTGTAGATTTTTCAAAAATTTTTCAACTTTGGTGACGTTTTTATACATTATTTTATTAAGAAACTATAATACTATTGAATTTATTCAAAAAGTACGTTTATTTACGATTACAACGCATATTTGGGTTTAAAAATAGATAAGCAATTGACTGAGTTATTTAACTTTTCATGAAAATAAACTTTTAAAGATTTTATACAAATTTTTTTTTTTTTTTTTATTTTATTAATTAATAATCATATAATTACAAATTCTATACTATAATCCTAACCGAGCACTAGCTACTATGGCCTTCGGCGCGTTGTAGCGAAAACAGACCAGTGCCTCTGGTGGGAATCGAACCCACGACCCCCGCACTGATGACCCACCACGCTACCAACTAGCCTACCGGGGCGCACATATACAAATTTTATTTTTAGTTATTTAACTCAAAAGTGTGTGCTTGACCGTTTTTTTTTTTTTTAATCAGCATCATCAGTTTCTCGTTTAAGTGACCAGCAATATTCTGAAATCATTTTCAGAATATTGCTGGACTTTTTTCCACAAAATTTGCTTTCAAGTCTACGTTTTTGAGCGGGCGGCAGCAAATCGTGATGCAAACTCATTAGAATATGTCTCTTTATAGTATACAATTCTAAAAATGTATAAAAGTGGCGTGAATTTTTATTATCACGTTCATGAACTTAACATTTCGTTCCAAAATTCATAATTTTCGACCAATGCTGGGCTTAGGGTGCATATCTGAAAATTTTTTAAATTGCACTATTAAGCATTTTTGAAGTGTATTCTTTCAAAATATATTAAAAAATATTCTAAAAAATACCAACAAAATACATATAAAGGTGAATGAAGCAATGCCTTAAATGTGAACAAAAACATGCCATTTTCAGGACATATTTAAAATTTTTGAGTTTAAAAAATGATGACTGCTAAACGGCTTGAGATAATTTAAAAAAAAAATTCAATGGGAGTTTAAGAAAAGTCATGAGAATCACATAAAATCACACATTTGCTTATAATAATGAATAACTTATTGGCAAAAATAAAAAAGTAGTCAAGGAGAAAAATGAAGATTTTGAAATTCAAAGTCAAATATTTTTTAAACTATAAGAGCTACTACTGGTACATAAATCATGTTTTTGCTTTGCCTAAATCAGTAAAACCGGTTCACATTTGTACAAGTTATATCCCTTTAAAACTTTTATATACCCGAGATGGTCAACTTTGACAACCTGTAGCACTCCCTGAGTTAAAACAGGGTGACTGCTGAAACATTTTTCTTAAAGGCTAGTTCCCACTTTTTAATTTTTGTAAACACTTTTTTTCGATTGGACTAGTAGTTTAGAAGATACATGGTTTTTGTGTTTGGAACCACTGTGCGCACGTTATAATCGATGGAACATATTCAGGTTAAGCTTCGGTGAGCAATCTATGTGCTACAACTGCACGTTTGTTAAAATTGCAAAACTTCTCGCAAATGATGCTTTGTTGGCACAAAACTCCATATTTTCGAAGCAACAAAAAACTTTGTTGTTTACCCTCTAACGCAGTGTTTCGCAACCTTTTTTGGGCCGTGCCCCACTTTTGGGTTAAAAAATGTTCCATGTCCCCCTTAATTTTTTTCTATACAATAGAGAGTACTTCAAATAAAAAACACACCTAACAATTTGCTTAATGCAATGGATGTATGTACATATATTTTTGTTATAAAGATAGAATTAATAATAAATTCTGCCTGTTATTGCTGCCAGATAGCAAAAAATAAATAAAATACGGTTTATATATAAAATACAGAAAATAACTGTAATTTTTTATTCTACAGAATTTTATTTTTATATATTAAAAAAACATGAAAAGTTAAACAACTTACAAAAATTAGCCCATTGCCCCCTAAAATGTTGAAATTTCCCCCCAGTGGGGCGCTCGCCCCACGTTGAGAAACACTGCTCTAACCGGTAAGGCTGCCTCAGGGCAGTCTTCATAAAATTTACCACAAATGCGTCAAAAGAACGTTTTATACTTAGAAATTTATATATTCCGATAGAAAACTAAATTTGCTAAATATTTTGCGAAGAAATTTTTCGTGTGCAGTCCACGGTTTGGAAGCAAGAAAGCTTCAAAATCAAAATTTCGTAAAATTTCAAAAATTAATTATTTTTGAAAAAAAATAGTTTTCAAAAATCTAAAAAACCAATTTAAGTTTACTAAAAACTCTTTATAATAAAATGTAAGTAAAACTGAAGCTTTATTTTTAATAATAAGTCCTTACTTTAGTCCAATTACTCACAGGATTTTATCAGGATTCCTCTAAAGGTCATTGTCTTAACTTATAAACTAATAGACGGATTTTTACGAAATTTTGCAGTAAGAAGACATTAAGTATTAATAGCAAAGCGTTGAAGTTTGAACAATATAAATTGAAGTTTAGATAATTTTTTTTCCGCCTAATTTCGCTTTTTTTAAAAAGAGAAAATCGCGATGGTTTGCGAACGTGGTTATACAGTTAAACCTCGATTATCCGGGCCTTCATTAACCGCATACATCTGTTAAGCGGCATGCTGGATATTTGATTTATACCTCTATTAACCGTGTTTTATATCTATTACCCGTGCTTTTATTTTTTTCCTCTATTAACCGCGCTTGACCCCTATTATCCGTGCAGCACATACATATATTTGTTTGGTTTTTTTCTATTAACGAACATACAAATAATTGAAATTCGGGTAAAATAAATAACATATATTAACCGTGTTTTCGTTTATCTGTGCTGAGTTCGGTCCCGTGCAACCCGGATAATCGAGGTTCAACTGTATCTTGGCAAAAGAAATATTTTTTGTCCAAAACTTCTCTTTTATATGCTTGAGTTTCCAAAATGCACCCTAAAATATTTTGGCTTATATCGCCTAAATTAGGCAACGATAAACAATTTGGTTGACGAACTTATTATTTGTTTTTCGAGTTGAGCACATGTTATGAATTTCGTTGCAAAACATCGTTTGCCAGTTAGAGGGTTAAAGACACAAACCATGTGTAAAAGCTACGACATCTGTTCTAAACACCGCATTTTTAAGTTATACACTAGGCTGTTTCTTAAAAGACAAATTGTCGAATTTTGAATTGGACAATCCTAGGTTAGATTAAGATTCATGAAAAAAAAATAACTTTTATTTTTGCTCGAAAAAATAAAAACCAAAAAATAACTTTTATTTTTGATCGAAAAAATAAAAATCAAAAATAACTTTTATTTTTGCTCGAAAAAATAAAAATCAAAAAATAACTTTTATTTTTGCTCGAAAAAATAAAAATCAAAAAATAACTTTTACTTTTGCTCGAAAAAATCAAAATCAAAATATAACTTTTATTTTTGCCCGAAGAAATAAAAATCAAAAATAACTTTTATTTTTGCCCGAAAAAGTAAAAATCAAAAAATATTTTTTATTTTGCTCAAAAAAATAAAAATCAAAAAATAACTTTTATCATCTGATTTTAATGAAAAAAGGAATAATTATTACGGTCCCTGAAATTTTCGAAAAAAAATGGTAGCGACCCACCAGACTATGAAAAATTTCATTATTTGCAAAACGGCCATATTTTCCTAAAAAAAATGTATTTTAACCCTCGAAGTGGCACATGGTTCTGGCCAGACATATTTCATTTTCATGCTTCAATTTAGCATACTTCTATTTTAGGTACATGGCTGTAATTTCAGGTAATCTCCCAAAATATTTTGTTGGCTTTCGATGTATAAATTAATAATTGAAAAAAGTCCTTGGAACAGGACAAAAAAGCCAAATAAAAAATCTTCACCTTACTTTTGGTACATGGTGTCTGGCCAGACCCCTATGCATTTTGTATGAACGCATAGGCAAAGCAAAGAGAGTATAGTATTAAAGAGATCCCAACTCTCCCAACCTCCTCTCCTCTCCTCTCTGACTTTTGTATACATCAATGTAAATACCATTGATAAACTTTGTATATACAAATTTTCGTTATACGAAAGAGCGAGTTGGATAGCCGTTGGGCTGCCCAACTTGGGCAAAGCACATGGCACGAGTTGGAAATTTGTATTTACTTTATTCTTTTATGCTTCTTTCTTTCTTCTGATTTTGTTTGTGAGTTAGTTATTCATTGAACGTTGAACAGTGAAGAAGTAATCTAGTTTATATATGCAAGACTCCAGTATATTGTGGCGTTCTGATTCGCTGCCCATATTCCGTGCGGCTATGTCGCACAAACGATTCATTACTCTGTCCAGATATATTCGTTTCGATGATAGTCGTACGCGGGCATTCCGACAGCAAACAGATAAAGCAGCTCCTATCCGGGACCTTTGGAATTTTCTCAATGAAAATCTGCAAAATTATTATGAACCTTATGAAAATATCACCATCGATGAGCAGTTGTTTCCGTATCGTGGGCGCACAAAGTTCACCCAATATATCCCATCAAAACCTGCAAGGTATGGGATCAAAGTTTGGTGGGCATGCGATGCTAAGACTAAATTTCCATTGAAAGGAAAACTATACACTGGAAAGGAAGGAGACAATCGGGAGATAAATCAAGGTGAAAACGTTCTAATGTATTTCGCAAATTGTTACGCAAACAGCGGCAGAACAATTATTTCTGATAATTTTTTCACCTCATTGAACGGCGCTAAACGACTTGCTGCTATGGGACTGGCATTTGTTGGCACCATTCGAGCAAACAAAAGGTTTCTTCCTAAGGAAGTTATGAAGAGCACCAGACGACCAATTCTTTGTGTTTGGTTTTCATGAAAATCTTGTTGCATTTTGCTGCTACGTGCCCAAAAAAAATAAGGCAGTCAATTTAATTTCAACCGTGCATTACACGAAACATGTTGAAGGCGTAGCCATGAAACCGGAAGCAATTTTATTTTATAATTCAACTAAAGCCGGAGTCGATACGATGGATCAAATGCTAACTCATTACACAACAAAACGGTCAACCAGACGCTGGACATACGCGTTTTTCTGCAACATGATTGATGTGATGGCATTGGCAAGTTACATTATATGTAAGCTAAATGATGAAAATACAAGAAAAGAAAGAAGACGCATATTTTTATATAAACTTGCAAAGCAATTGGTACTGGCCAACGTTGAAAATCGCATCAATAATCCGCACATTGTGGCTCAACCAACAACTCGTATAGCATTTGAAGCGTTCTTTGGGAGACCTCTCAATATAGCAAACCTTAATGTGGCTTCACGCAGTGGTCCAGACACATTAGCTGCCAAAAAAGATTGCAGAATTTGCCTGCAGCAAGGTGAAAAAATACGCCGTAAGACACGCTTTTTTTGCTGCAAATGCAACAATCCTGTTTGTCAGCAACATTCAAAAGTAGATTATTTATGTTTTTGTTGCCTTCCGCAAAATTCTGAATAAAAAAATCAATGTATTCTTCATAATAATTTTCTATTTTGTCATAAACATTTATTACTTTACCCATAATAAAGAGAAATATATATAGAACAAAAAAATTGTTGCCCTTTTCATTCCAAAGATTTTTTCAGGTCTATTTTTTCTTCCTCAGGTAGCTAATAACATAGCAAAAAGAAATAGAAACACAAAATATAACAAATATTTTAATATCTTAGTAAAAAATTTAACGGCAAACAGCCCTTATTTCCATACAAATGCATGTAAATGTATAGGGGTCTGGCCAGACACCATGTGCCAGAACTAAGGGCTCAAAATATGTGCCTGACGAAGGGTTAAAAAAAAATTAAAAAAAAAATAAAATTACACTTTTTTTGTATTGTTTTTAAAGAAAAAAATATTTAGTTCTTATAAGATTGTTAATCCTTAACAGCAGTAAGTCAAAAAAATGGCTAAAATTTCCACAGATCCAATTACGAATTAATCATTTTAAAGAATTTAAAAATTGCAATTCTTTACACACATCATGGGGATTTAAAAAAAAGTAATCTTGAAAGGACCCCTCTATCCACTTAGAGTGTGGACCTATTTAATTTTGGCGGATTTGAAGGAAAGTCAGTATTTTTGATAAAAAAAATTTTTTAACACATTTTTATTGAAAGAAACAAATTTTACATTTTAAATTATTTTATTCAATCAAAATTAATTAATTTCGAAATATTAAATATCTGGCACACCATTAACCCATGTTAACCAGAGGTCAAAATTGTTCCACACAATAAAATTGATAGATACAAATGAATTTTGTTTAAATTAACTAACTGAAAACAAGTTCAGTTCTTAATTAAGTAAACTTTTCAAAGTAATAACTCATTAGTATTAAAAAATATTAACCCTTGTTGACCGAAGCAAGAAAAAGTTCCGAAAAAAGTCAAAAACGGATTTTTCACATGAGATGATTTCATGAATAGCAATTTTTGGCAAGTATTAGGATTGACACAGAAAAAAAAGTTGATATTATTATTATTAAAATATCCGTTTTTGCCTCATATACACAAATTTGTGTTCTTTTTTTAAAATTTTTTTTCTATTTGAAAATATTCAGTCAATAACCATCAACTTTATTTTATGTAACATTTTTGATGTACGGAAAACTTGGGTTAAAGATGCACCAACTATTTGTTGTTTTGCAGCTGAGTAATTGCGATCAAATTAAACAATTTACAATGTAAAATTAGTTACTTTCATCAAAAATATATTTCTAAAATTTTTGTTTATCTAAAAAAGCTGACTTTTTTCCAATTCCTCCAAAATTAAATCGGTTCACACGCTAAGTGGATAGAGGGCTCCTTTCAGTATTATTTTTTTTTAAATCCTCAAGATGTGTGTAAAGAAAAGTGACCAAAATTATTTTAATATTTGCAATCTTTAAATTTTTTAAAATTATTTATTCGTAATTGAAGCTTTGAAAATAATGCAAAAAGTTAGCAATTTTTTTTTTTTGGCCTAGTGTAATTAAGGGTTAACAAGGCTGTGGAAGACAGCTATCCCTTTTTGTGTGAATGCCCTGCACTTTCGTTAAAACGATTTAATATTTTGAGTTCTTATATCTTTCAGGACCACACAGGGAAAATATTAGTTGGAATTTAATCAATCGCATTAAAAGTCTTTCCTATTGATTATTATTCTATAGCAAGTACGTACTATATGTATTCAAAGCAAACTAAACACTCTTATCATAAAATGACAGTAATTGTAACAAAAAAATGGTAAATTTCACTAAAAATTTGTTAACCAAAATATATATTTAAATAATAGATACTACCCAAGAAACAACTTTACGGACTGTTACAAACGGATTCATGAATCCGGCATTGACGGTACGAAAACGGACCGGAATTGACGTATCCGTCGAAGCTTGTACGAAAACGGACCATTAACGTACAGTAAAATTTGATTACTCAAAGTTTGGAAAATTATCCGTTTTAACTCCGTTTTGCTGTATCGCTTTCAGTGCCGTTTAACCGGACTACACCGATTTTCATCAGTTAAAACTCCGTTACAACAGTTATCGTTTGTCTTTCGATATTACCGGAGTGTGTTTTGTTTAAAAAAAATCAAACAGTTTTATTTTTTAATAAAATTAAATATTAATAAAATCTATTTATATAAAAAGAAGTGTACATTTTGATTGTCACTCCATAACTCGAGAACGGCTGCATAAAATAAAAAATGGCTGAATACGTATTTAAGATTTTTAGTGGTAATTTTTTTTGGTTATTTTTAAATGTACCAACATCTCGTCAACAATCTTGACGAGATGCGAGGGCTTAAGTGCAATCTACTGTTCTGATCTCCTGTGCTGGGGTAAACGTTGTATATGTCTTCACAGGTGGTCAAGAATACTGAAGGAATGCACAACTAAAGGTTACTCACCTTGTCATGATAATGAGGCGGTAGTGGGTATACACACTGTCTGACCCATTATCAGTACATATAATACTAGGTAACAGCCCGCGGGTTCGCTCCTTGTATGGTGGGGGCTTTACCAGTGGTTGGTACTATACACATGCACTTTTAAGGTCAAGGTGTTGGTAGCGGTGCCGAGGGCCTGTGTGACTAGTTAGTGCGTAAAGAAACTAGTTGCTAACAGCTCCCCTCAGCGCCAGGGCAATGCGCTGTTGTACTTTAGTTGCCTAGTCCACGTACGCCGTCACTGCGTGGTACGGTCCGTCTTTACGTGCTTACTCGTGGGAACAAAATTGAAAGTTCGAATTTTATAAAAAAAAAGGATGCGACAGACGATGTGACTGACCAGGATATGGGTCTTTCGGACGTCTCGGTTGAGGAGTCGGGCAGTGCTTGTGGAGAGCTAACGCTCTCGGTTGTTCATGACAGCATTATTGGACATGGACAGCAAGTACTGTCCGACCTACATGTGTATGGTCTTCTAGGACTGTCGAGTGAATCCGCTGGTGAAACTGGAGCCACTCAAGGGTTGGAGAGGTTGACTCTGCTCTCTGACGAGGGGCAGGATATCGTAGGGATATCTGCTCACAGTCAGACCGCGGGCACGGCCTCTTCAGTCAGTGAGGCTGGGGGACACCGGGGGGATCACTCGGTAGAAGATTATCCACAGCTTGTTCGGCAGGGCGCCGTGGAGGAGTTGCCAAGCGCCCCTTCACGAGATTTTAACAACACCAGCCGAACGAAGGAGGAGAAGGCGCGGAACGGAACGAGGAAATCACTCGCATATCTGGACAAGATGGCGAAGTGTGATCCTTTGTCGTTTACCGCGAGGGATAGGCACCTTCTGAGACGGCACCGGCAAAGCGTTGCTAAATTCGAGAGAATTTATGGCCCTGTCAGTACCGTTCTGGGTTGGTCCTCTCCCTGGAAAAAGCAGGAGGATGTAACTGTCAACCCTTGCACTGCTCAAAAGAGTAAAGGGTTGGAGGTTGCATCAACCTGCCGTAAGGAGAATGGTGCTGTCCCTATGACCAATGCGCTCACGTCTACGGAACGAGTTGCGGAGGGAAAAGGGACGACACCGAAGGTTGGAGGTAAGGTTGCTAAGGCAATGGGCACGGGGAGGAAGACTGGAAACTCTCTGACCGTTTCCTCTAGTGGCTTCCGTAAGGAGGCCAGTACAGGAAAGGGAACGGGCAGTGACAGACCTTCCAAACCGGCGTTGCCAAGGTCACTGAGCTCAATGAAGAGGTATTGCTCATCCTCGGCTGAAGCTCTTAAGGGATCTAATAAAGAGATCATTAATAGGGTCAGATCTGGAGATGACCAGCCTTCTTCATCGAGCAAGAGGGTGAAGAAATCAGTGAGCCTAGAAAAGCATCTTCAGGTGGCTGTCGTCGATCTAAATGATCCAGACGGGAGGATCAGTACTGATCTATGGCAGCTAGTTGAGGGTAGGCTGATCGATGAACTGGCCGTATTCAAGGGCAAGGAGGAGGATGTATCCTTCAATGGTGCAGACTGGGCTAAGGGAGTGAAAATTGTCAATTGTGGTAACAAGAATTCCTTGGAATTCTTAAGAACCACAATCGGCAAGTGCAGCGACATTAACCCAGAAGCAAGGCTTGAAGTGATACAGGCCTCCGAGCTGCCACTCAGGTCCATAGTGACAGTGTGGATTCCACCACCCGTACGCACGGTGGAAACCATACTGGCGGTATTGGGCAACCAGAACGGCAGGCTCCTTACCGACCAATGGAGGCTTGTGGCCTCAATGGCTTGCAAGGAGAATACTGGTAAGGACTTTCGGTTCGCCGTGGACCGTAAGTCGAGAAATTCTTGGATGAGGTGGGGGGGGGGGGGTTGTTAAGTTCGGTCTTGGAAATGTCAGGTTTAGATACCATAAACATGACAGGTCCAAAGAGGTTGCTAGTGGTGCAAATAAACCTGCACCACTGTGAAGCAGCGTCAGCCGAACTAGCAATCTTCCTCATCAAAAATCAGGCGGACGTGGCCCTTATCCAGGAACCTTGGATTAATAAAAATAAGGTTGTGGACTAAGGGTCACGGGATACACATTATTTGTTCCGTCTACAGAGGACAAGGTAAGAACGTGTATATTAGCGAAGAATGAATTGAATCTAATCATGTCTCATTCTTTCAGATGCGGTGACTTGACCGTCGTAAATGGAGAAGCCAAAGGTAAGAGAACTCTTACACTTGCTTCGGTGTACATGCCGTACGAAGCAGTAGACCCGCCTGGAACAGAGGTGAGAGAACTGACGGCACGTGCAAGAAGGATGGGTGCTATCCTCATTTTGGGATGCGATGCCAATGCACATCACAACCAATGGGGGAGCGCAGATATCAATAAAAGGGGTGAGTTAATGTTTGATTTTATAACTACCAACAATCTTATTATTTGTAATAGGGGCAATATGCCGACATTCAGAAACAGAGATAGGCAGGCAGTGATAGATTTAACATTAGTGAACCGCGATGAGCAACTTGTTGCGGACTGGAGGGTGGCATCGGACTGTACTTTTTCAGACCCTTGGCGATTTGCTGCCGACTGATTTGGAAGGTGCGGTGAACAGGTTCACTCACCTTCTAAATGAGAGCTATGAGCTATCGTGTCCGATTACATTTCCGGGTAGGCGCAAACAGCCCAAATGGTGGACCAAGGAACTTCAGGTTCAAAGGTCGACGGTAAGGAGGCTGTTTAATAGGGCCAAACTCACGGGAGCACAGAGTGATTGGAACACCCACAGGGTGCAATTCAACAAGTACAAGGCGGATCTAAAAAGGGCAAAGAGGCTCTCATGGAGGCAGTTCTGTGATTCCATCGAGAATGTCAACGAGTTGTATAGATTCCGACGGATTTTATCCAAGGACCCTAAAGGCCTTGGGTATATCCAAAGGAATGACGGCTCATGGACTGAGTCCAGCTCTGAGACCCTAACCTTGCTTATGGAGGCGCACTTCCCCGGGTGTTTGGAAATTGGATGTATAGACGATCGTCAAGGGGACGGAATGTCTGTGACATTGGACAATACATCCGACCTCATCGAGGAAATAGTCACAAGGGAGAAGCTAGGATGGGCGGTCAATACCTTCGACCCATATAAATCACCGGGTCCGGACGGTATTTTTCCGGCTATGCTCTGCAACATCCCGGACGATGCACTATTTCTGCTGGTGAGCATATACAGGAAATGCCTTAGTGGCGGGCATCTGCCTAGGGGGTGGAGAGAGGTCAGGGTAATTTTTATACCCAAGGCTGGTAGGGCGGGCCACTCGAAACCGGGAGATTACAGACCTATCAGTCTGTCTTCATTTTTGCTGAAGACACTTGAGAGACTGATAGATCTGTATCTTAGAAGTAAAATTGATACCCATCTCATCAGCAACGCTCAACACGCTTACCTGAAAGGTAAATCAGTTGAGAGTGCGCTTCACGAGGTGGTGGGCTACATTGAGCACGGCCTGAGATACAAGGAGTATACTCTTGCTGCGTTTCTGGATATAGAAGGGGCCTTTAACAACATTAGGATCGAGGCCATTAGGGATTCGCTGGTGGGGCTGGGTGTTAGGGGCTTTCTGGTTGAGTGGATAGTCCGTATGCTTAGCAGCAGGATCATCAACTCGAGCCTGGGGGATCATAACGTAAGGAGAAGGGTTACCAGAGGGACGCCTCAGGGGGGAGTTTTATCTCCTCTTCTGTGGCTGCTAGCGGTTAACGGAATTCTCAGGACATTTGACTCCAGGGGAGGGAAAGTCGTTGCCTACGCGGATGACATAGTACTGCTGGTCAGGGGGAAATTTTTGCCCACGATCAGCGAGATTATGCAGGTGAGGCTGGGCGAGCTCTCGGCATGGGCGAAAGATAGGGGACTGGGGGTAAACCCCAACAAGACTGAACTGGTGCTTTTTACCAGGAAATATAAAATAGAGGAGTTTAGGAGGCCAGTGTTAGATGGTGTCGAGTTGCCTCTATCGGACTGTGCGAAGTATTTGGGGTGCTTCCTAGACAGCAAATTGTCTTGGAAGAGAAATACTCAGGAAAGGATGAAGAGAGGCCTCAATGCCTACTACACATGCAGAAACTCCATCGGTAAGAATTGGGGACTAAGACCGGATATGGTAAACTGGATTTACACGTCGGTAGTTAGACCTATTCTCACTTATGGATGTACTGTCTGGTGGGATGCATTGAGAGTGGATAGCTGTAGGAAGTTGCTCAACAAGGCCCAAAGGAGTGCCTCTCTTGGTATCACAGGTGCGAGGAGAAGTACTCCACAGGCAGCGTTGGATATCATACTGCATCTATCCCCAATTGAACATTATGTGAGGAGTGTGGCTGCTAGGAACTTATTTAGGCTCTACGAGTCTGCGCTGGTAAGACCTAGGAGAGATGACCACACAAAAATATTGTACGAAGTAGGACTGCTTGATCATGGTAGTAGTCTCGAGGGAATATCGGATCATATGATATTGACCTTAGACTTCGGTGGAACACCTCCGGTGGACTTCCCGATTAGGGAGGTCTGGCGTGGATCCAATGTGCTGTTTGAGGGGTGGGCAGTATTCACGGACGGATCCAAAATGGACACGGGCACGGGTGCTTGTGTTTATATTGCTGGCACTGACGTGAAAAGATCATACAGACTCCCAGATGAGTGCAGTGTCTTCCAAGCGGAGATCCTGGCGATCTGGAGGGCGACGGAAGTGATACTGGGACACATCGTTGGGGGATCTAGGGTGACAATCTATGTCGACAGTCAGGCGGCACTCAAAGCACTGACAAACTACACGGTGCGCTCGCGCCTGGTCGCACGGTGTAGGTGTGCTCTGAGGGAGCTCATGGAGGCATTCACGGTGAGGCTGTGTTGGGTACCCGGACACTGCAAGGTGGATGGCAATGAGTTGGCGGACGAACTTGTGAGGGAGGGTTCAAATCTGGACTTGGCGGTAAGAGACGGGGGGGTAAAGCCCCCTTTATGTTACTACTTTGAGGTTATACGGAAGGGATTCCGCGAAACCGTTAACCAATCATGGAGGAACAGAATGGACTGCAGGGTGTCTAGGGCGTTATGGCCCGCTTTGGACGCAGGGGCAACCAAGGTTCTTCTGGGACTGGACAGGGAAGGTCTCAGGACCATTACGGGGTTCCTGACCGGTCATTGTGCTGTCAGGGCTTTCACAAGCAGATGGGACAGGGACATACCGGATTTTTGCAGGCTGTGCGAGGACGTTGAGGAACTGGAGACGGTTGAGCATATAATGTGCCACTGTCCTAGGTTACAGGGTCTCAGACAGAAATGGCTAGGAGATAGATTTCACGACGAACTCGGGTGTGTCGCTGGATACAATCCAGTTGAT
>CM037855.1:181488652-181519554 GCA_021234595.1 Delia radicum | reverse complement strand
TTTTCATTTTATTGGTATCTGCCATATTTATAAAGGTTTTAGACTACAATATTTCAATAAAAGTAATCTGAATTTAACCGAAGTGCTACACATACTCAATGGACAAACTTGTCACTATAATATTCTTGTAAATATTTGGTAAAATACTAGTTACAGATTAATCGCAATGCCTTATGTTACGGAGCTTGTACAAAATTAATAATTTCGTGACTTATCATTAAACTGAGATAAGCGAACAAATTACAGGACAAATTAAAAGTAAATGGCATATTACCAGTTACTAATTATTCCGCATGTGCCATATTATGTACGGGTTATAGAAATAATCCGGATGGATCCAGGTATTGAATTAACCTAAACAATTATGTCACATTACCTGTTTTTATAATATTGCACAAGTCACAAATTTTTTTTTTTTTGTAAATAACAGAAACATTATGCTATAAACACATAGACCACAGCAGACTGCAGAGCTACACGACTGCAAATGCCGTTGACTGCAATCGTCGCCGTGTGGTCAGCTACTTATTATTTTGGAAACGACAGCAGCATAGTAAACAGCTGATCACGATTCAATTTAAAAATATCAATAGCTGTTTTTTATACAAATCAGGGATGTTAAAGTTGGTACAATTGTACTTTGTTTGGTACATTTTGACCTTCTAAAGTACCGTGGTACTACCGCTACTCATTTGGTACAATTTAAACATTTTTAATTTTTCCCCTTTTTGAATTTTTAGTATAGCAAACAAATTGTTATTGTGTCCTTTTTCATTGCATTTATTCGTTTTATGTAATGAGCTCTTAAAATATATGCGACTATATCCGCCAGATTTTACGATTTATCATCATTTTAAGGATTTTGAAGAATAAAGTTGGCAATTTTTATACCCTCCATCCCATAGTGCAGGAGGGTATATTCACTTTGTCAAATGTTTGTAATTCTTTTAAAAAAATTCTGGGACCCCATAAACTATATATATTCTTGATCAGCATGGATAGAGAAGTCGATATAGCCATGTCCGTCTGTCCGTCTGTCCGTCTGTCCGTCCGTCTGTCTGTGGAAACACAAAATACTCCTCCAATACAGGAGAGGTACTGCTAATTTTCAGTCAAATTGTTTGTTGATATCATGAGCAGTTTTCTAGTGAAAATGATCAAAATCGGTTAACGCGTTCAAAAGTTATGAGTGAAAATGTGGGGAAGACCTCTAAAATTTTTTTTTTTTATTTCATCATACATACATACATACATACGTACATTCAATGCTTATACACAAGAATATACGCAAGCAGGGATGGCTGTCAATATCGCTGAATTACTGTCCCCGATTCTAACACCTTTCAACTGACTATCGTTATCGCTTAAATACCGTTACCGATATTCTTGAAATACCGTTATCCGTAAAATACCGTTACCTTAAAATACCGTTACCGAAATAATCTAACAAGATCTGAACAAAAAAACTTCTGTAAATAGATATATTTTCCCAAAGTATGATCATAAACTAGACAGTCATTTAAACTCGGGCATAATGCGGTTAAAAATTGTGGTGTGCATTAACATTACCTGTATAACTAAAATAACGTTATCCTTAAAATGCCGTTACCAAAATAATTGAAAAATCTTTTTCCCTAAAATAAAGTTACCGAAATATCTAAAATATCGTTACCGCTAAAATACCGTTAGCGAAATAAATAAAATACCGTTAACGCTAAATACCGTTAACGCTAAAATCCCGTTACCGAAATAACTGAAGTATAGTTTCCCCTAAAATACCGTTACCGAAATAAAAGAAAATAGCGTTAGTACGACCAATAACCACATAGAATCGGTTACCATCCATGGTCATGATCAACACTTAAACAAAAAAAAACACAAAATATTGTTGTTGTTTTTTTGTTTTGTTTTGTAATACAGTATGTATGTACGTATGAATTAGTCGCAATCGCATGCATAGTTGCCAGGTTTGACGATTTGTCGTCATTTTGATGATATTTAATACCCAAAATAACTAAATGACTATTTGACGACTTTTGCTTCCAAAATGACGATTTCTTGACAATAATTTAATATGTCAGCAAGATCTACTTATTTATCATTCTTATAATAAATTTATATTATTTCGTTAAAAATTGAAAGCAAAAACATTGTTTTTGATCGATAGCTAGCTTTTATATGCTAATATGATGTGAAATACAATTTTGCAAAAATGCAAATCCTAGAATTGAATAAAACTTAATCCAAACCGCATTTATTTTTTTATAAATTCATTACGGGTTTAGCTTAATTTAGTTTCTGTGTTTATATGTTTAGAACATTTCTTTAAATTTTTATAAAATTTAATTGGAGTTAGATTTAAATAAAAATAAAAAAATTTTCATGTTAAAACACAAGGCATGGACTTTTTTTGCGAAACAAACAGATCTCTAGCCCGAATATATTTCATGTTGAAAGATGATATATATACAACTTTAAATGAAACAAAATACATCCAAAAATAAATGCGGTGCTTAAAAACAGGCCTAATAATATAAATAAAGTGCCAAAATTTAATAATTAAAAATATAACATTAAGTTTGTTCGATAACACAAAAATTTGTACAAGTTTTTACTGGAAGGTGTTCGTTTAGACAAATACGCAGTAAAAACTGGTAAAAAGAGAGAGTAAAGTGACAGTTTGATGCCAAAGAACTTACAAGTTTTTACTGGATACATTTTTGCCAGAAAGAATTTGTAAGATGAAAAAAACATATGACTAAAAAATAAAAAAATATGCTTGTATTTTTAGTAAACAAAAATTAAATTAAATTTAATTGTTTATGGATTGAAAGTGAAAATGATTAAATAATTAACTATGGAAGAAGTTAAAAAACATTTAAATTATTTTTGGTCGATAATTTCAATTAACTTTTTCCTTTTCCATAATGACCAGTTGATTTTTTTTTAATATTTAAAACAAGCTGCTTTATCTAATTTAATAATTCCTACAAATTTTCTGTTCATTTACTTTTTTGTAAATTTGTCTTACTATTTGTAATTTTGTTACTGAGTAGTTTTTACTGAACTTTACAGGAAAAGTAATCGAACAGACTTATTGTTAAAGAATTTCCAAATTATGTAAAAGAATTTAATATTTAAAAAGTTGTGCCACTGAAATGTTGTTCACAGAATTATGCAGATATAAGTGTTTAACAGTTCAAGTGGTAAAATTTGTTTGATTTAAAGTTGTATTTATTTGATCATTCAACATTATATTTTTGTTATTTTATTAATTAATAATCATATAATTACAAGTTATATACTATTACCCTAACCGAGCACTAGCTACTATGGCCTTCGGCGCGTTGTAGCGAAAACAGATCAGTGCCTCTGGTGGGAATCGAACCCACGACCCCCGCACTGATAAGCCAGCACGCTACCAACTAGCCTACTGGGGCACACTGTTTCAACATTTTATAAATATGAATATCGTTGTAAAATATAATGATTTTCGAAGTTTAAACCAAAGAGAAGTGTCAAAAATCGTGTTATATTACAACGATAACACGTTAACATTTGAAATGTGAATAACATTATTGTATTTTATTTTTTATTAAAACTTATCCCTCTTCTAACAAATATATTTTATTTTGACGATTTTTTCAAAATATGATGACGATTTTGACGATTTTTTCTAGAAAGTTTGTCGTTTTTATGCTTTGCAAACCTGGCAACACTGGTTATAAGTGCAAATGCGAGAAGCCCTCGAAAAATTGTTAAGCTAATTTATAAAGTATGCTTTTGTTTTCCATATACCAGGCTTGCCATATACCTTTTTTTTGTTAACCCCAACAAATCAAAAAATCACCAATTAGAAAAAAGGTAGAACAAAATAGTTTAGTTAAAATTCTTTATTTATTTGACTGCATTAACCGGAGTTGCAAGACACATTAATCGTTATCAGATCAAAAAAATATCCAGGAACAAAATCCCCGAATCCAACAATGTAAATTCATAACTTTTTTTCGTACACTATTTTTACTTATTTTCATTCTCAACCTTTAATAAATTTGCAAGGAAACTCTTACATTCTAATTACATTTATTAAAAACCCCATTCAATTTAAAGGACATTCACTTTCAGAACTTTTTTATTTAAGACATATAAGGTGCATACTTCATCTTAAAATCTTTTGATTATATGCATTTGTTTTCCTTAAAAGCCCTAATTTTTATTTGATACATACAAAAATAATCTAAATTAAAGTATTGATGTGTAAAACCAATCGAATTTTGGGAAAATTTCTTAGGGTTCTTATTCTAGGAGTCGTAAACGAGAATTGCACAAGCAACTGAGCTGAAAAAACAATAATTTGAAATACCAGTTTCTTTAATTTTTTGTGTCTCGAAACACCCTAAACACTCGAAAGATTTTCTTTTATAATTTTTGACAAACTTAGTTTCATCACACTTTCCGTTTTACTTATGTGATGTATAGTATAAAGACATGTGTTGTAATGTAAACTGGCATTTCATAATTATTTCATTATGTATGTCTCCGCAAGTGTATTTTTGTTCCCTTAAATTTATCTAAAATTCTGATTATTCGAAACTGTTTTTATGCGTTTGTATTCATTGCATCTCTTCTAACGATCCAAAAATATATTTTAGTAACTTTCTTTCATTATTATATAGGCAAAGAGACAAACAACAGGCGAATTTTACAACAGTTTTTTTTAACATCATAAGGAACTATACAAATATATATATTTTTCACTACACGTTCTTCTTTAGGTAATCAGAATAACCTTTGAATACCCACTGTTATAAGCATGCAGAATTTCAGATTCATTTTAGTAAACTTTAATTAAACATTTTTTCTTTTGTAACATCCCAAATACATTAATCAATCAGTCATATTTTGTTTTACTTATAAAAACAACATTATTTTTGTTATTTTTACAAAGAATATAGATATTAATATTGTTTGCACTTTCCCTGGTTTATGAAAACACCGAGATGGAGGGTATCCAAAAATTCGTCACAGCCGAATTTAATCTTTTTTAATACCAAATTCGGCACATCGGACTTTAATGCTTCCACTTGTTTTTTTTTTAATATCGATTAAAAATTTACGATTTTTTTACAAATTTATCTGGCAGCTCTTACATATATTGACACTTGCTGCAGCCAACTTCACTTTTATTTTGAATTTATTAAAATTCTGAAGAAGTGAAAATTGATATATAGATATGGCATCACTTATAACATATGGGAAACAGTGGACATTAGAGTGAGGTGAGTTTCTAAAATAGAACTGTTGTGTTGTTGGAGTTGTACTTCTGAGATTATGTATGCAAGAACAAAAACACCGTGTATTGAATAAAACTAGTTTTAATCACAACAAACCTCGACCTAACTATAGCTCAGAGGGCTAAAGCGCTCTGTCTAACGTGTAGTGCGAGTGCATGTGGCATTAGAAATCAGTTTATCTATACCACGGTCAGTGATTGCACAGAAAAATTTCATATAGACGCCAATCGAACAAATAAAAACATAACAAATATTACATTATTCAAAAATTCAAAAAACAGGGTCACTGACGAACGTTCAATACCAGAAACTGCGCAGTCTGATTCAGAAAAAATGGAATATTTGCAATGTAGTTATGATTTTTAGAAAATACACTCATTCTTCTCTACCACGCCTTTCACAATTAAATTAAATAAAATTGCATATTAATTATAGTATTAACTGCAATTGTCTGAAAAAGACGTTAAAATTCAAACTCAAACGAAAATTAAATTATTGTTAAAGAAATGAAAGAAAATTCCAAAACAATCTTATATATGTTTAATTCAGAACGAGCTCTCAACCTCCGTATATTTACAAAATAAAGCAAATCAAACATATTAGCTAGGTTAATACTAGTATTTCGATCTGGTTAAAGATCTCATCAGAACCCAATGTTTTAGAAAAGTTATAGCCTCCATAATAGGCAGAACTTTAACAAAAAACCGATTAATCATTAATTTTGCCTCCATTCTTGTCTTCTTAGTAAAAATATTACTTGAGCCAGAGTAAAAACTAAAATTTTTTTAACTGAAGTCGTTAAAAAATTAAAACGTTTGTAGTTTTTGATCGGTAGTAGCTAATTTTCAAAATGAACTGAATGTCAATATGTTTCCAGACATTTCTAGTCGTTGCTGGAATTTTATCCATTCCACACTGGTCTGCAAATGTGGAAAGAGTTTTTTTCTTTTCAAAATATAATAAAAACTAAGGAAAGAAACAGACTACATTAGCCAACATTATCAAGGCTCATATAGACTAAGGATTGGTTAAGAGCGACAAATTTATGCTGCTATGATGTAGAAATTCCAAATAGTTTATTAACTAAACAAATAATTCCATGATTTGGTCTCATATATTCATAAGACTTTTTTATGCCTTATTTTATTCATACATATAATGTATGTTATTGGAAGGTTTTGTTTTTTTTTTCTGTACAAGAGAATTTTTATGTATTTTTTTTTTTGTTGTTTTAATAAATTTTAAAAAAATGGTACCGTCAACGTCCAAAAAGTACAATTTTTTTTGGATGTTGGTACAAAATTGAAAACTCCATTTAACATCCCTGATACAAATGCATTTTTGTTTCAGTAGTGCCAATTACATCTTTTTTTTTCTTTATTAAAATAGAACAACATGCTTGGTTGTAGACACGTATATAAAGTTCACTTAAAAATACAATTACTTATTTATAATACATTATTATAACGTGAAAATAAATTTATATAACCCCTCTTGAATATTAATGCAATTATACCATTTGATGTTGCGACGTTTTTTGTGTTTAACAAAATAAAATATTTTTAAGCACTAATTTGTTACATATTTTGTTTTATTGTCAACACTATTTTTGTTTTGCAGCCAACAAAAATAGAAATTAACCTAAGTTGACTACAGCGGCAAAAGTAGTCGGGTAGCCGTTGTAGTTGTGTTGGTGCCAAAATAATCGTTTTCATATAAACGTGTGTATTTTATTTTGACAGGCTGTAGTCGTGTAGCTGCAGTCGTCTATGTGTTTATAGCATTAGTCGTTCAAATGCCGTTTTTCGGCCGAACTCTTAGGTCGGACTTAATAATTTTATAATTTTGCAGACTCTACTCTATGGTAAATTAAGACGAAATGAAAATCGTATATGAAATGGGTCTGTCACTTTAACAGGGCGCTGTCATGGAAGGGGAAACAGACCCCATGTGACACGTCACAGACCTAACCTGGAACATGTCACCGAAAGTTGTCTTTTAGAATAGTATTGTGACATGGACTTGCTTTCGAGTTCAAATCGAAGAAGCTCATTTTGTTAAAATAATTTCCTTATTGATTTTCAAACAAAATGCCAGAACTATTAAATTTTTTTACTAAAATACATATAAAAAACTAAATTTAAGCTCTTTTAGAAATCGAGAAAGTTACGGAGAAATTGTAAACAAATTAAGCGACCGCAGATAGTTATCTAGTTAGTTAGAAGATATCCGAATACCTGAAATCAAAGTTTCATAGTCTACAATTAGTAGAATTTTTAAAATATCTGAAAGCATAAAACGATATGTTTTATTACAATACCTAAGTTATTAATTTGTCAATAATAGGTTCGTGTTCAGTTTTCCAAAAATATTTAAAAACAAAATTTTTTAATTAATAAATAAATATTGCAGTTTTTGGTTTAACAAAAAAACAAATGATCTTGAACTTGAATAATCTTGCTCACATCATAATTTATGATAAAAGATCGAAAAATAAACTTTAAGTTTTAAATTTGAAAGTAGAACAACAAAATTGCATAATGTAATTTAATAAACCGCAAATCTTGTATCAACTTTCCGCGAGTCGCACATGCAATTATGATATGTGATAATTTCTACAGTGAAAAAGTCGGTTCTGTTTGAATTATTTCAGTATTTGGTCCGCTGCGTAACAGTCAAGGGATTGATTGTTTTCTACACCGATTGCCAATTTTGATACACATCTAATTATTTTGCACCAGTTCAGAGATACTTTACTATTCCTATTGTTACGGCCCTAGTTACTTTGATCCCCTTTAGTGTTACGTTAGTTTTTCTCGAGTTACAAGATATATTTGAAATAGACCAGCCAAAGTTTTGTCACCATTTAAATAATCACGTGGTTGGAAATTTTGCTGGAATTGCCGCAACGTGTCTCCTTTTCACCTATCACAGATTTGTCACTTTGGATCAATATCCCTTAATGCTTTAAAATGCCTCTTATTACTCAAGCACAGCGCGTCTGAGTCAACTTAAATAAAATTAGCTTGTTATTCCAATTTAAATGCCCGACGAAAAAAGTTCCGATATAATCATATATCATTATATATAGTATCACATATAACTAAACATCACATCATATCCTAATAATGGCATATATAAGCTGATCTCATGGTATATAATCTCATATAGTTTAATCCGAAAAATGGGTCTATCAAATATGATTAAATTATATATAATTTGATACAATTTTATCTAAGAAGTTTCTTTTATTAAACAACTTGAAAATGTTTTAGAGATCAGTTCCTTTTTATTATAATACAACTAAGTACAACTTGTAATTTATTTATAAAACATATAACTTTTTTTTTTTTAAAAAATAATGTTAAATCTTAAAATTTACGCTTTTTATGAACCTGAAGTTGGAACATATAAATTAAAAACGCAACCTTTAACGAGGAAGAAAACACAATTTTTTGTTCGCAAAACTTTAAAGTAGAAGACACAGATTTTTTCAAGAGCAGAAATACAAAATAATTAAAAATAATAACTATACGGTCGTTATTATGGATCAATATGATCTATTTTTATGAAGGATAAAACAACTATTTTGTTAACCACAAAACAGGATCAGTGGGAGAAAGTATATTGTCTATACTAACTATTTAATTTTTAAAATTGAAAATTTAGAATCAATTACGCATGGGTTGGGTTGCAGTGTTGCCAGAAGTAGGGGAAATCCCTACATGTAGGTTTTTTGCCTTCAAAATAACGGCGTAGGGGAAAAGGGACAGATATTTAAAGTTAGTCAAAAGTACCTACAATTTTTCCAAATAATGCAAATCTTTTCAAAAACAGCTATTTCTACATTTTTTTTGTAAAATGATAATATTTTGAGAGATATTTCCGTAGAAAAAAGTTAGTTTCTTATAATTAGTCATTTTAATAGATGATTGTTTTTTAACTAACAATCTATTTGGAAGTTATTTAGAAAGTTTTCCTTTGTAAGTTGTAGTGCCAGCATTGTATGAACAGCTTCCCACCTATGAAAAACCAATGTTAAATTTCACCGCCGAAAAGCAATACAATTTTTGATGGGTATGTTAAAAAAACACCAAATAAAAATTAAATAGAAACCGCTAGTGAAATTGAAATGAAATTAAACTTTTTGATAGCTGGCATGATTTTTGTTTTGGCAAATATTGACAATTTTAAATCTATTCTAAAAAATATTTTGGCAAAATTAAACAATTAACTATTTTCAAATAATTTTCGAACAAATTTTCGATAGTAGCATTTGGGTATTAATTTTTGAAAACAATTGTGACAATATTTTGTTGTTGTTTTTGTTTTTTCTTTGATATTTTAAATTTTGAATCTCGCTCCTAGACGAGGGCAAGAAATTCTCATTGAGTTTGTGATTTAACATAACAAATATCTCTAGAAATTCGAATAACAAGTCCCCTGAAGATTTCCTTAGGCAGGAATGAAATCCGGATAGGGACACGCCTACATCAGATTGTTTCACAATTTGTTAAATAAGTTTTGGGACTTTAGCACAATTAATGTTTATCCCGATGAAAATAAATTTAAATAACAAATATGCAGGTGCTTGTGCAAATTTAAATGTAACTGACACTAATAGAAAACATATGATTTTCTATTGTTGATTTACTTGAATAAACGTCACTACATTGCTAGGTCCGTCAAAAAAACAGAGTAGTATTTGGAAGATGACAAAGCCAATTGTGACAATATTTTGTGTTGTTTTTGTTTTTTCTTTGATATTTTAAATTTTGAATCTCGCTCCTAGACGAGGGCAAGAAATTCTCATTGAGTTTGTGATTTAACTTAACAAACATCTCTAGAAATTCGAATAACAAGTCCCTTGAAGATTTCCTTAGGCAGGAATGAAATCCGGATAGGGACACGCCTACATCAGATTGTTTCACAATTTGTTAAATAAGTTTTGGGACTTTAGCACATTTAATTACTATAAATGCAATTAATGTTTATCCCGATGAAAATAAATTTAAATTGGAATTGTCGTCGAAAGTATGATAATTTCAAAGCATATTTGGTTTATAAAAATATAAAAAATTTCGTAGCGATTTTTGTAGGGGAAAAAATCGATAATGTAGGGAGAAAAGGGATTTTTATTGCTTAGTGTAGGTATTTTTTTAAAAACCCACTGGCAACACTGGTTGGGTGTTTCATTTGTTAAAACTTGATAAAATTTTATCAATCAAATTATTAATAATTTTCCCCGAAGAAGTCACCTAATGTGTAGACGAAATATTGGAAATAAATATTTATAATTTATAAATAAAATGTTATCATATATATAGTTTTATAATTTATAATTTTTATATTTATAATTTGAAATTGCTCATATACTGGTTTTGTCATTTAAGAGCTCTCAGTAATTTGTAATATGTGCAATGAATTTCTCCTATTATTAATAATCTTATCAACTAGAGAACAATAAATTATTGTTTGGGGCAAAAAAAAAAAAAACAAAAAACACAAAAATTTTCAAGTTATACCCTGGTTTAAGTATTTGTATAAAAATATGTTGTATGAAATTTTATACTATCAAAAATATTTATAAAATCTCATTGGGCATATTGTTAAAGAAAAAAAAAAATTAATAAAATGTTTTTAGGTTTTTCTATAAACTATTGAATTACCTTTAAGTTTTGTTCACTTTATATAGAAATGTTTAAAAGAATTAATTCTATTACTTCAAATGTTATTAATAGAGCAACCAGAAATATTCTATATCATATTTTTTCTGTGAGTAAATAGTATTGAACATTAAAAATAAGATAAGACATTTATCCGTTCCATAATAATTGACGAATTCTGGCATCTATTTGTTAGAGCCAAAAAATGCTAATTTTGTGCACATTTTTTAGAACAAACTCATAGTTTTAGAGAATATTTTTCTATTATCGTTATCGAAAAAATCTTTAATGTTTGTTGATATGCTTTGCATATGTAGAAGGATAGTATATGATGACATTAGAGAAAAGAATGGCCATTTAAAGTTTTAACTGAAAGTTAAACTGGCAATTATGATAATGACTAGAGAAAAAACAAACACACTATAAATAGAAATCGTTTGTGGAAAATTTCATTCTAACTCAACACACAGAGTAATGTGGGATTTAACGTTACCCAATTTCTTTAACGTGTGAGTTAAATAGAAGATATTTACGATTAACACTAAATGGCACGAAGAATGTTGATGAAGACCGTAGTGGGTCAGAAAATGCATTTAATTCATGCTAGTGTCTAATAACTTTTTCTGTGTTTTTTCTAATAGTCAAAGTAAATTATCATATAAAAGATATAATTTTTCTGTTAATTTAGAGAAAAATTTTGTCATGATCTAAAACCGAACGAATAAAATCTTACACATAAACTTATAGATCAACGATAAAATTCACCATTAAACCACTCACCAGGTACAGTGTAAAAATCGTTTAATGTATATGCTCGACATATGTATTAACAAAAAATCTTTAATGTTTGTTGATATGCTTTGCTTATGTAGAAGGATAGTATATGATGACACTAGAGAAAAGAATTGCCATTTAAAGTTTTAACTGAAAGTTAAACTGGCAATTATGATAATGACTAGAGAAAAACAAACACACTATAAATAGAAATCGTTTGTGGAAAATTTCATTCTAACTCAACACACAGAGTAATGTGGGATTTAACGTTACCCAATTTCTTTAACGTGTGAGTTAAATAGAAGATATTTACGATTAACACTAAATGCCACGAAGAATGTTGATGAAGACCGTATAGTGGGTCAGAAAATGCATTTAATTCATGCTAGTGTCTAATAACTTTTTCTGTGTTTTTTTTTCTAATAGTCAAGGTAAATTATCATATAAAAGTTATAATTTTTCTGTTAATTTAGAGAAAAATTTTGTCATGATCTAAAACCGAACGAATAAAATCTCACACATAAACTTATAGATCAACGATAAAATTCACCATTAAACCACTCACCAGGTACAGTGTAAAAATCGTTTAATGTATCTGCTCGACATATGTATTAACAAAAAATCTTTAATGTTTGTTGATATGCTTTGCTTATGTAGAAGGATAGTATATGATGACACTAGAGAAAAGAATTGCCATTTAAAGTTTTAACTGAAAGTTAAACTGGCAATTATGATAATGACTAGAGAAAAACAAACACACTATAAATAGAAATCGTTTGTGGTAAATTTCATTCTAACTCAACACACAGAGTAATGTGGGATTTAACGTTACCCAATTTCTTTAACGTGTACGTTAAATAGAAGATATTTACGATTAACATTAAAATGGCACGAAGAATGTTGATGAAGACCGTAGTGGGTCAGAAAATGCATTCCATTCATGCTAGTGTTTTAAAAACATTTTCTGTGTTTTTTTCTAATAGTCAAAGTAAATTATCATATAAAAATTATAATTTTTCTGTTAATTTAGAGAAAAATTTGTCATGATCTAAAACTGAACGAATAAAATCTCACATTTTATTTTTTAATAAAAAAATTAATTCGAAAATTCATGAAACATTTAATTTTCAGTTTTACGAATATTCCGATTTTGATAAATTTAATATTTTATTCTTTTTTGTCAGCTACTGAAATAAACTTTGCAAAGTTACTTAAACTGCACAGAAAAAATAAGTTTTTAAACTACGAATTTTTGTGTTTTAGGCATACATGGGACTAAAGAAATGATGATTTCATTACCATTACATTGATATCAATGGCAATGAAAGAATTTTCGTTAGTATTTGTTTAGTTAATGATAATGATTTGAAGACTTAATATCATTGATTAATGAAAATGGGTTTAATAATGAAACTATTAAAAAATTAAGTACCATTGAAAAATAGACTTTTAAAATTGTGAAAAATCGCAGAAATCATGGATGGAAAGCCCTCGCTCAGACTTATGCTAATTTGAAGTGAGATATTAATATTCAGTCTGTTTTGTAACCAAGTAAATTAGATCGAGTAAAATTGGAATACTAAACAACACACAAACGGACAAAATTGTTGCTCCTCAGGAGTATTAATTAACCCTGATATAATACAAATAGGCAAGGTCTGGGAATTATCCCGAGGGATTAATTTTTTATGAAATAACCACAGGGTGTCTTAAATATTTGTTTACCCATATACGTACGTGAAAATTCGAATTTAAACACTCCGATAATAGAATGGATCATTGTTGCCACAATGAAACGTTATGGAATGGAACGGGGAACGAGTAGAATCGGAATACTTAACACATTAGTATTATGGGTATGTGTTACGTAAGTTGCAACAAGTTTTTACGTTTTTCGATATTTCGCTTAGTTTTCGAGATACAAGACTTTTTTTAAAAAAAGTGTGGTTTTTTTTTTAATGGCTCTTATCTCCGAAACTAAGCGAGATACAGCAAAGCGGACAAAATTTTTGTTCGACAGGATACACCCTGATAATAAAAGCAGGCTAGAGAGAATTGGAGAGATTAATTTTTTATGAAACAACCACAGGGTGTAATAATTGAATGTTTACTCATATACTAACATGATATTACAAATTTAAACACTCTGATAATAGAAGTGGTCACTCTGATAATAGAATAGGTCAAGTTTTGCAAACATTTTGTTCTTTTTTTTATATATCGCTTAGTTTTCAAGATACTAGTCATTTTATAAAATAACGTTTTTTTTAATGGCCGGTATCTCCGAAATTAAACAAGCTAGGGCAAAACATATAAAATTTTGCTTCAAAGGAGTATTAATACACAATTGGTCCGGAAAAGATATCAAGGATTTCATTTGTTCCAAAGCGGCCACAGGATGATTTGTTTATTTATTTTTTTTTTTTTTAATATAAATCTAGATACTCCAATAAAACAAATTTCGTTACCTGTAATTAATGTTAAAATACCACCCGTTTCCCATTAAATATCGTTCTTCATGTTTAGTTTTTAAATTCCACTTATTCTCCGTTCCATTAAATTTCGATTTCAATATGACCACCAATTCCACTCATTGCTTGTTAAAAAAATTCTTTAAACAAAATATTTTTTTTTTTACTTTCCAACCCTGTTTCAAACCTAGGATTTTTTTGTAAACAAATGATTTTTTTTTTTTAACAATTGAAATTAGTTTTTTTATGCATTAGTGCGATTTCATTATCATTAAGAATGATTTTTCTAATGCAAAATATTTCATTATCATTAAATGATAATGAAATTTTTTTCCATTTTCATCAGTATCAACTAATCCCATGTATGGGTTAGGGCATAGTTTTTTAATTGTCGGTATATAGGGAATTTTTTATGGACATAAAATGGATTTTTTTACATCATTTTCTGGTTGCCCTGGTTATTATTCTAATCAGTTTTTTTTTCTTCTTATTTTAGCGTTTAATTAAAATGTGAAGTTTTTTAACACTAATTTTAAAATTATTTCGTGAAAACAATTTAGAAAAAAAAAAATATTTGAAATTTTGTGAAACAGAATTAAAAAAAAAACACGTAAAAATGTTTTTGTCGAAGTAGTTTTTTAAAACTTTTGGAACCTTCTTTAATCGATTTGAAAAATTTTCTATAAAAAAAAAGAATACATTCTTTTAAGATCTGTTTAAATTTGTCAGTAATTTTATATGATTCATTTCATTTTGCGTTTCAGTGTGATTTCTAAGCCAAAACTAATTTTGTTTGCCAGTTTATGATAAACACTTAACAACGTGTTTGAAGAGTGACAAGAGAGGAAAAGTATTTGATAATATGAGATACTCTACTCTCTATATCTTTAAAGCGGTTTTTGTTTGTAAAATTAGCAGTTACAAAAAATATGAACAAGTTTATTGAGACAAAACAAAAACTACAACAACGACAACTAAAATAAAACAAAATCATGGTCGTTTAGAATAGTTTTAAAAGATAAAATTTCAATTTTAGTTTCAAGCGTTTTTCTTTTTGAAGTTTAGTCAACTCGAACTACGAGTACAATATAAAAACTACTGTATGCATTTTTTGCATTTCAAAAAAAAAAAATCCGTTTTTTTTTTCTTAAATCCCTTTAGGAAGAACTTTTTATTAAATTTTAGCTTCTTTAGCAAAAGTGCCTTGTCGCACTCATTGACATTTAAAAGGAAAACAACTAACAAATGCAATAAAAATAATTAACAATGTTAAAATATAACTGAACATTTTCTACTACAAAATCTTCAAAACAACTGACAAAAGTTGTTAAAACTACACTCAAAAAAAATAGTTAGTTAAGTCAGCAGTATGCTTGCTAAAAAGTTGCTAATGTCAGCTCGCTGATTTTCAGCAACAAAATTAGTAGATTCAGGAAAAGTTTTGTCAACACTCAGTTGATTAGAAATTAAAATACCCTTGCTAAACATTAATAAAATTTTTGCTGAATATTAGTAGACTGAAAAAAACTGAAAAAATTTGTAGAAAAATTATACTTTAGTTAATTTATTTGCTGAAAATCAGAAAAACATATTTTTGTGATTTTTTTTAAAAATAATTTGCAATTCGTTACATAATATAAAAATGTTCATACTCCCGAATTAACGACATGAATTAATGTTATACACTCAAAAAATAAGTTAGTAGAAAAGTTAGTAAAACGTCTTGTAAATCAGGTATACTATTTTTTAGCAAATTTTTTGCTAAAGTCGTGTTTTCAGCTAAAATTTTTGTTATACTTATTCAGCACTTAACTGTTTTATACTAATGTTTTACTAATATTATACTAATGTTTTACTAATTAATTTTGGTAAAAAATTGTGCTGATAACCACATTAATAGTGTCTACGACAACCAGATTGATATGCGTAGAATGAAGCAGATGTCGCGGCATGTCAAGATGTAGTAGACAAGAGGAAAATGATACTAAAAATACAACTCTAGTAAGACATATAAAAAAATCAACCATGGAAGATTTTTGTATCTGTTTTTCATACATAAAACAAAATTAAGGATTAAAACAATTTAAATTTTGCGTTGTCACCGGCTTGTGAAAGTAATTATCTATTTATTAAATCAAAGACAAAATATAATATTTTAATTTAATATGTATTTCTAAACTAAATGTTTATAGATTAATAATCTAGTGTGGTCAAATTGCAAACAAACATATACAGACATGTAGACAGAGCAAAGCAAAGCAAAAGACAAAGACACACATCTTAGGTAGATTTTTATGGTTCCTTTTTCGTATTGCAAAAAAAGGGTTGTTTTTTTTCGTTTCGTTTGTTTTTGTTTATTTTTTCGTTTCGTTTCGTTTCTATAATTATCTTCGGCAGCTGCGTCCTTTAAAAGAAAGCATCATTTAGACAACCATTGATGTAAGTAGTTGAAAGAAAATTTTTGTTATGTTATATATATTTATTTCTATATATTTTCATATATTATATTAATTCATGTCGTCAATGTGGGAAAATGAAAATTTTTATATTTCGTAATTATTGTAAGTTATTTTTAAAAAGAATCACAAAAATATGTTTTATGATTTTTAGCAAATAAATTAACTAAATTACAATTTTTCTAAAAATTTCTTGCGTTTTTTCAGTCTACTAAAATTCAGCAAAAAATTTAATAATTTTTAGCAAGGCTTTTGTATTTCTAATCCACTAAGTGTTAGCAAAACTTTTGCTGAATCTACTTATTTTGTTGCTAAAAATCTCGCTGATTTCAGCAAAAGATTTTGCTGACATCAGCAATTTTTTTGCAAGCACCCTTCTGACTAAAATTTTGCTGACTCAGCTTGACTTACATCAATGGTAGTCTAAATGATGCTTTATTTTAAAGGAACGCAAATGCTGCAGATAATTATTGAAACGAAACGAAAAAATAACAAAATATAACATATACATACATACAGTGAACTCTCAAAAACGTGAACTAATTTTTGCAAGGGGTGTTCGCGTTTCTTATTTTACTACAGAATTGATCCACTTAGAATAAATTCTATTCCAAGTACTTCAGAACCAATCATTATGTTGATTATTTAACAAAAAAATAAAATATGCAAAGATTTTGAATATTTTTCTCCTGAAAAATTCTGAAATTCAAACATACATTTTTAGAAAAATTTTGTAAATATTCAGACACTTGACTATAGAAAAATATTAACACTTTTTTCGTATTAGAAAACTTTCTAATTTTGGGACTTATTTAAATAGACCAAATTCAGAATATAAGACAATTTTTGCATACCCAAATTATTGATTTTAATACGTTTTTGATATTTAACAGCTCTTAATTTCTAATACATTTACTATAAAAATAACTGCTAATTCCATTTAAATTTAATTCTATACGTTTTAAAACAATTTTTATATAAAAAATTCTTAAATTCGGAGATACAGGAAAAGATTTAATGAGTTTTTTTGTTCACGTTAGAAAAGGTGTTTACTACTATAAGAACGTAGTGAAATTATTATTCGGGAATTATCCAAATTACTAAAATATTGAAGAAATAGAAACATTTCTTATAAAAAAAATGTGTTCACGTTTTAGAGCTATTGAACCTTGTTCACGTTTTGGAATAGTCAATGTAAAAAAAGTGTTCATGTTTCTGGGACGTTCATGTTACTGGATGTTCACGTTTCTGCGAGTCCACTGTACAACCCTTTTTTTTGTAATAACAAAAACGAAACATAAAAATCTAACTAAGATGTGTGTCTTTGTCTTTCGCTTTAGGCTGTCTACTTGCTGTATATTTGTTTGCAATTTAACCACACTAGATTATTAATCTCTATAAACATTTGTTTTACAAATACACATTTAATCTTTATTAAATTAAAATATTTTATTTTGTCTTTGATTTAATAAATAGACAATTACTTTAACAAGCCGGTGACAACGCAAAATTTAAGTTGATTCAATCCACAATTTTGTTTTATGTCTGAAAAACAGATACAAAAATCTTCCATGTTTGATTTTTTTATATGTCTTACTAGAGTTGTACTTTTTAGTATCATTTTCCTAGTCAATACTACATCTTGACATGCCGCTACATCTAATTCATTCATTAATGTGCTAATCAGCACTATTTTTTTTAGCAAAATAAATTAGTAAAACATTAGTATAATATTAGTAAAACATTAGTATAATATTAGTAAAACATTAGTTCAAAACAGTTAAGTGCTGAATAAGTATAACTAAAATTCTAGCTGAAAACATTAATTTTAGCAAAATATTTGCTGAAAAATAGTATATCTGATTTACAAGACGTTTTACTAACTTTTCTACTAACTTATTTTTTTGAGTGTACTGTTTGCTTAACAGTTATTTTTTCCGTATTTTAAAAATATATTTTAACAAAAAAATAAAAAAATTTTCTGACAATTATAAGACACAAATAATAATACAGTCTGATTTAAAAATTAATAGTGTTTATAATTTTTAGAGAAAAACGTTTATTCTTTTTCTTAACCTTAACATTTCTAAAAAAAAAAATTCTTTTGATTTCAATAAAAAATTTGTATTTTCCACATTCTACACTCAAAAAAGTTGGACATTAGGATCTACTGAAAATGATAGTTAAGGGAACTGCAAGTTCAGTTAAGAGGCGACAAAGACAATTACCGTTAAAATTACGAACAATTTAGATATTTTTACCTGTTGAATAACAACTAGAAAATGCAGAAAAAATAAGAAATAATGTCGTAAAAATAACTGACAAATTTTACTACACACTTTTTGAAATACCCGTGAAAATTGGTTAAAACAACTGTTTTTAACAGTTAATTTTTCGCTACTTTAAAAATATTTTTTCTTTTAATTTCAATACAAATTTACTAAAACGCAAAGTCAAAATTTCGAACAGTACTACAGATATGACGTTTTTATGCATTGGAGAGGCAATTAAATTTTCTAATTACACTGTGCTAGTCGCAAAATTTTAACAAGCTCGGCACTCTACTGGTAAATCTTACTAGTTCGACTACGCTGAACTCAATGGTGATTGCCGTATTTCAAAGCTAGCACTGCTATTGAAAAGCACCGACGCCCTCCTTTACATACGTTCCAAAAGCTCCAAAGTAGGCTTTGGAGCTCCTGCCCATATATGGGAGTTGTATTCAATTTTCGGCCGGTTATATGTGGTATAGATAAGAGAGGATTGGGTCTTGCGTGCATTAAATTCGACCCTTTTCGCAATACCCCACTCTGAGATTGTCTGAAGGTCTTGATTAAGGGTGTCATTCAAAGGGTTTATACAGGTACATAACTTAAAGTTGGCAACCCTTTTTTTAACTGGTGGCCATTTTGCCAGCTGTCAAGTGATTTATGTTTGGTTTGGTTCGGCATTTTCAGATGAATAGACTGACGCCTGAACAACGGTTTCAAATTGTGCAAATTTATTTTGAAAATCATGGATCTGTTCGAAATACGTATTGCGCACTACGTCCATTTTAAGGTCAACAAAATCGTCCATCAGAGCAATTAATTCAATTAACTATGGAACGTTTTCGCATGGAGGACAACATTCGCCGCGATATTGCCAATATACGGCCACAATTGTTGGAGTCATCGAAAATTGGACCTCCAGATTAGACTACGTCTCGGACGTGGCGGTCATATGCCAGAAGTCATATTTAAATTATAATGCCAGAAGACTATCTTTCAAATAAAGTAGAAAATACACTCATTCTTCTTTACCACGCCTTTCACAATTAAAGTAGATTTCATTTAAAAAATTCATCTGTGTTTTATTCCATTTCAAAGTTCTATACCTTTATAAAAAGCACCCTTTATAATCTGCCCCCTACCACCAAAAGGCATGGTCTACGATCAAGGAAAATTAATGACAAACGTTGTTGTTATTTGGGAAAGAGAAGATAGGGTTGGAAATTTGAACACTACGGTCATTAAGAAAGATAAGAAAAAGCTGAAACTCGTCGCACTATAACAACACGTAAGTGCGATCGCTGCGACAGCTCGATATAAAACGAGCAAATTCATTGCCAACACCAAAGGCAATAAGCTTAGACATAAGCGCGCCGTGATACACAGGATCGAACGCCTTGGAAATATCTAGAGCAACCTCTTTGCTCTCACTAAAACGGTGAATAGACCGACTCCAACGCTTCTAGAGGAACGCTAACAGGTCTCCCGTAGAACGACTTCTACGAAAGTGATACATGTCAATCGCTCAAACGTGAATTATGCACTAGATAATTCACAAGATGGTAATTTACCATGCTCTGCTCACATTCGAGAGCGACGAGCACATTGCAATTGGGCGGTACTTTTCAGGGTTATTAGCAGCACCTTTCAACAAGATGGAAAGATTCCAGCACGGAATGAAAAGCTGAAAATGTTAGCCAAAGGACGAGCTTACGTCGAAGACCACTGCTTCAAGCCGAAGGCTTATTTAAATTGAGACCCGCAAGAACCCTTTTAACTGCAACGAGCACGGAAGAATATCTTTGTCATAGTAGATGATACTCTTTCGTATTCGGGCAGTGGATGATTGCTTTCCGGCAAGAGAGAGTTTCTTGCAAACATCTCAGCCAAAAGGTTAGCTTTATCAACCGGTTCAGTGAATAACTGATAGTCCTTTTAAAGAGTTGGGATAGCTGAACTAGCCATTGTTCCTTACTCTTTTACCAAATGACCAGAAGCTCCTACTACTCCTAGGGGCAGAAAGAACTTCAGCACGGACACGCTGTTCATAAAGAAACCTTTCGTGCCTAAATACTTTGGAACACTCAGTTCTCGACTTTTTGCGAAGCAGTTCACTATTAACGTTTTTGGCAAAACGCCAATTACTGAACGCTTTCCCTCTGCATCTGACTGCGTTTCGGCAAGTCTGGTTAAACAAACATTTATCCTTTGTCTTAACCGAAATGCGCTTGGTAGGAATGTTGTTCATCAAATACTAAAATATCTGCTTCAAACAACTGCAAAAAAAAAAAATATTGAGTTATTTTTTAAATAACTATCATAAAAGTTGTTTTGTATTATTTAATAGAAAAACAACTGTAATTGTAGTTAAAAACGATAACCACTGATTACTACACAAACAACTGTCATGTAGTAACTGTAAAAGTTAACATTTAAAGCTAAAATTAGAAACTGTCTGCAGTACAGTTTTTTTTTACATTGGAGATACAATGAAATTTTCCGATTTTCATTTGCAAACTTTAAATTAATTATATCACATTAAGAAATATAAACTTAACAAGAATTTATAAAAACTCAACGAAATCTTGTATTTTTTTATTAACTAACAAACATTAATTGTTTACTGCAAAAATACTGTTATGGTAGTTGTTAATTAAAATACTAAAATAACTGATTGAAACAACTGCTACGAAAATACAGTATTTTTCTTAAGTTGTTTTTTTCATAGGAAAACAATTGCAATTGCAGTTAAAAACAACAACTACTGATTACTATGTATATAAACAACTGTAATGTAGTCACACGCATAAAAAACTGGTGTGTCTTTCCTTGCAAAATTTACTTAGTGTTGAATTAATGGCGAAAATGTTTGGGTAATATGTTAAACTGCGTTTTTGTTAAATTTCACAATTTTTTTTTTTGGTAATTTATTCTAGTTTATGCTATGTACAATTTACATTGATGATCATTAATACAAAAAATACTTCGTAAAATTTACATTGATGAAATTTGGAAAATAAAATAAGCTTCAAGTATATTTTTCTAATAAAAAAGATAAATTACAAAAAACACTTAGAATTTAGTTTGACATACCAAAAATCAATGTTTCAATATTTATTAGATATCGCAATATCGAACATAAATGCATAATGGAGGTGGAGTTTCTTAAGCATTTTATTTCTGATGCAATTTAATTAAATAAAAATAATGTAAAATTGGCTGTGAAAAACGAAAACGACTATAAAGAATGTAAGTAATATTTATCTTATATATACTAGTTCGGATTAATAAGTCCGTGACTTTTTAAATGAAACAGTTTTTTTGCAAAAAAAAATTATTTTTCAACATAATTAGCTTAATACACTTAGTCCAACATTTGTCCAATTTTTGTATCCCTGCCAAAAAATAGGATTTTTCGAGGTTCATAAAATAGGCTTTTCTTGGCCATATGGGGTCGTTTTTTTTTTTTTTTAAATCCTCGTTAAATCGGTAAAATAAGTTGGCATAATATTCGCCGTTTATTGTTTTTCCCTTTTGAAGGTAATCGATGTGGATTATCCCGCGTGCATCCCAAAAAACTGTTGCCATCACCTTATTGGCCACGATTACGTTTATGGTCTTGCAGACAGCTTTCTTAAACCCAACTGATCATTTAAAATCGAAACCACACTACCATATGAAATGCCTATGGCATCAACAATCTCACGCACTTTTACTCTTCGATCGGTTAACACCATATCGTGGATGTTTTCGACATTTTCGAGTGTATTTACCTCAATTGGCCGTCTAGAACGGCATTTTTACGATTTTTAAGGCACCGGATGCACTTTTTCGGGTAGGATTGTACCGCATTTCTTTTCTTCTATTCAATATCTTCAGACACAAAAGAGATATTCCGTACGTTATATTAAAAATACAATACAAAATTTATTTGCCTCGCGCCAGTAATGGCTTTTGAGACAAGTTGGCAAAAATAAATTATTCAATTGGGATATTATTTTAAAAAAAGTATTTAAGCATTTTAATAAGTATAATATATGTAATTAAAAAAAAATATAAAGTTTTATTCAAGAAGCATTTGAATATTTTCTAATAGAAAGTCATTTATACGTTTTTTTTTAAATAGATAACCAACTACAACTTTTTATGTTATTGGGAATACCGTCAAAAAGTAAACTTCCTTCATATTCTATTCGCTACTTGGTAGTCTCCAATCTGCACCTTGTAGTTCCTGGATTTGCTGCATTTCTTGTATTAAATCGAGTTTGATGATTTTCTAATTTAACAGTTCTGTAACCTATGTTATTAACGGATTTGTAAACATAATACAAAAGTTGTTTTTGATATAAACCATTAATTGGCAAAATAGTTTTGCAATATTGTTTATACAAAGATAATGTATTGTGTCTAAGATTAAGATTTAATATACATACATTTAAGAGCTTTATTTTGCATTGTTTGTACCGATTTCAATTCGTTGCTCTTTTTCCATGCATAAATTATCGCAAGCGGCTGTGTATTCAAAAATTAGGCAAGAATCTCTCTCCATGTTAGTTTTAAGAACAAGATCATATTTATAAGGATAAAATATAGAAATATCATCGGCAAACATCACGATTTTACCAAAGAGGCCAAGATTATTTATATCATTCAGATATATCATAAAAAGGAGAGGCCCTAAAACACTGCCCTGTGGAACTCCACAATTTACATCAGCTACCAAACTCTTATCACCTCCAATTTCGACATATTGCTTCCTATTTGTTAAAAAACTTTTCATCAATTTCAACTCATTACCTGAAACACCGTAATATTTTAGCTTTTCAATCAATATCGTATGATCAACAAGGTCAAAAGCTTTGCTAAAATCATAGAAAATACCAGCAACGCCATAAAAACCGTCATCGAGACTTTCGCAGATTGTATTTACAACATCAACAACCGCTTCATCCGTTCCAGTGCCTTTCATATAGCCAAACTGATTTTTGTACAGTAAAGATTCATCTTGAAGATATTCTAGAAGCTGGGGATGAATTATCTTTTCAAATACTTTATCTATTGTAGATAACAATGATATTGGCATATGTGTTTCAACTGTATTTGAATGTGGAGATTTCGGTATAGGAATTATTTTGCTTAATTTTAGTACATAGGAAATATAGAGGAAATATTATCATGGCCTGAGCTTTTTGATCTTTTCAAACTTCCGATAATGTTCTCTACATCATTTGATGTCACATCCTTTAAAGAAAATCGTTTATTATGCTGAATCAGTGTTCTTAAAGAATTACAATTATCTTCAGGATACTTTTCAATACTATCCCTTAATGTATTGACAATATTAATATAATAGTCATTAAAAAGAGTAGCCTTTATTTCACTTTTACTCTTCGATCGGCCAACACCATATCGTGGATTTTTTTCGACATTTTCGGGTGTATTGACCTCAATTGACCGTTTAGAACGTTCAGCGTCATTTGTACTTGTGCGACCACAACGAAAATCAGTAAACCACTTTTTTACCATTGAAATCGATAGTGCAGTCTCCATAGTATTTATCAAGCTTTTCCTTGGTTTGATTGACTGTTTTTTTTTCACAAAAAATAATGTTTAATGAGCACTCGAAATTCAATTTTTTATGTTCGTTTTCAAGTGTATTTATTAAAAAAAAATTTAATTTGTTGTTAAATAAAGTATTCATTTTAATAAAAATATTAAGTTTGTTCGCTTACGCAAAAATTTGTAAAAATTTTTAGAAGTTTTTACTGGAAGGTGTTCGTTTACACAAATACTCAGTAACAAATAGTAAGAAGAGAGAGTAAAGTGACAAGTTGTTGACAAAAAACTTACAAGTTTTTACTGGACAAATTTTTGCCAGTAAGAATTTGTAAGAAAAAAACATATGATTGAAAAAATATGCTTATATTTTAAGTAAACAAAAAAATACTAAATTTAATTTTAATTGTTGATGGATTTAAAGTGCAAAATATTAAAGATTAACTATGAAAGAAATTAAAAATATTCTAAATTATTTCTGGTCGACAATTTCAATTAACTTTTATCTTTTCCATAACGACCAGTTGATTTTTTTTATATTTTGTATTAAAAATCAGGTGTTTTATATATTTTACCAATTCTTACAAATTTTCCGTTCGTTTACTTTTTTGTAAATTTGTCTAACTCTCCGTAATTTTGTTACTGAGTAATTTTTACTGGACTTTACTGGGAAAGTATTCGAACACACTTATTATTTGCAATATAATGGAGTATTTTTTATTTACAAAAATAAATAGTTTACTGAACCTGGAATATTATACAAAAAAAGTCGGCTTATTTACATATATCGCACACCTAGTTCAAAAGTGGCTCAACTCAAAATTTTAATTTTTCTGGTTTATATGCTTAAACTATGCACAATACACTTATTTATTTATAAAAAAAATATATATCAGTGTATTTTGTTGTTGTTAACTCTTGCTAAAAAACAGTTATGTCTTTCTTTATGTTTCAAATGGTATAAAGTTGCAAATATTTTATTTTTCGATTTCTGAAAAATAAAAAATGTTGAGTTGAGTCACTTTTGGACTAGGTGTGCGATATAATCACTTCGACCATTTACATACGCGTTTTAACAAAATTGTAGTTAATTTTATATAGTCGTATAATTACAACGAAACTTTGTAAACTATTACTCTAATTTTTGTAAATGATACACATTTTTCTCTGCGTGTATGGTTTATGCCAGGAGTGCCCAAAAGTTCCTTATGGAAGAGCAAACACCAATACATTTAAAGAAAAACTAATTTTTTTCAATATTTTTTGTTGTAAAAACCAATCCATACAAAGAAAAAAGAAAAAAATATTTCAATGTTTACCAGCAAAGCATACGAAAGTGTTGTTGCTTTGCGCTTGCGTGTATAAAGTGAAGAACGACAAAAAAACTAATAAGACAAAGTTGTTTGTGTATTTCGTATTGCTAGTGCTGAGCGCTCTATATGTGTATTAAAACACACAGCCTATAGCTAAGTGTTTTTACAAAAACAATTGAGTACCAAGCGCATAGGCCGTGGGCACCCCTGGTTTATGCACATAAAAAGTTTGAACATTTTTCTTCAAAATGTTGACTCAGAAGCTAAGAAAATTTTGTTTATTGACCAAGTTAGAAGTATAATTCAGAAAACGTCCAGAAACACAGATTTTTTGGGAAAATCGATTTGCCCGACCTCTACCTCTACCAAAAAAATCTCAAAATACTTTACCCCATAAGCATTAAAATTAAGCTTGAGCAACAAACAAACGTTTTTTTTTGGGACACCCTATTCTTCATCATTAAAAATTCTTCTCGGTTAGGCTTGGTAAAAGGACTACTTGTAGGACAACGATGAGTCGCTTGAGGGTCTAAATGAAATAGGCTTTATGACCTTTTTTTCTGCGTACACTGTGACACTTTTTTGAGTGTAGGTAAATAAGACACATTCGAAATTCCGAAAAATTAAATTTTTCATTTAATTCTTTAATACACTCAAAATTATTCAGATATGGAATTCTGACTTCATCGGATATTAAGTGGCTACTTTAACCTGCAATCAAATATGACCCACAAATTTTATTAAAATTTTGGTCAACATTTTTTTTACTTGAAAAAATTTTTGTTTTATGTCAAGAATAGTGTATGAAACTTTTAATAAATAAAATGATATTTTTCATAAAATTTTATAAAAATTTGCATCAGATTAATGACAAGTTTCAGCGGGCGAGTTCCAGTGCAGCATCATTGGTTGTATGCAAAAATTTAATAATATCATACTGAGATTGCTCTCACAATCAGTGTAATATTAAATATGCCGAATATCCAATAAAAGCATTATTTGTCTAAAGTAATTGGTTAATGTAAACTGGTGTAAAAATCGATAACATTTTTTTACTTTAAAATGTTTTGCAGAATAATTTCGGCGGTTTATGATAAACACATCAACCTAAAAAGTATGATTGCTGAAGATCAATTCTACACAAAGAACATTTTAGTATACAAAAAATAATGAAAATGTATAAAGTGAACAAAAATTTCTTATAATTAATGAAAAAGCTTATTACTTTTTGAAATTAGTTTCTTAATGAAACTTCCTTATTGAGTGAATAAAACTATTTACTTATTAAATGATATTTTTCATTAAATTTTATGAAAACTTGATTTAGATTAATTAAAAGCTTCAATGGACGAGTTCCAGTTGCTTTTATGCAAAAATTTAATAATATCATGCAGACAATTCTCTCAAAGTACTATCCTATTGAACAGTTTGGCCAAAAGATATATTCTATGGCTTTTCTCTTATTTGGAGGCATTATGGGCAAATTTCGGTTTGAATTTTAAAAATCTTTAAAACTAATACAAAAAAAAAAAATGTTTTTTGCATTTTTTTTTATCAAATTCGAGGGTCATTTTGTATTCCAGGCTAAAGTGGGTTAATGAATGAATTGCATATCTGAATCATTTTGAGTATATTAAATGAATAAATGAAATAACTCCTGGAAAGCTATGCTGCTATGTAAAATTTTTAGCAAATAGCGAATTTTGGATACATTTTAAAGAATTACAAAAAACACTTAACATCGAGTTTAATTTTGAGCTAATGAATCAAATAAGGCCCATAAATAGTACTTCAGGTCTTGCCCTTAGATTTGCAAATTATTATATATAAAAAACGGAAAAACTGTATCATACATCCGAAATATATAGTATTGATGGTCAGATTATTATTTTTATTTTGTTCTGATGTATGCCGTTGTTATTTATACAAATCTTAAACTTACCTCACTTTATAAATAATCTCACTACCAGCATTATTCAGCAGACAACTTTGTAAAAAATCTTCGGGAATAATTAAACGTTCACCCAACATTTTACGTAAATCTTGTATAACAACTTGATTACCCAATGTCTTGGGACACTGTTCAACACCTGTGCGTATCATTGTTTCTAAAGTCTCTTCCAAATAACTTTGTATAGTATAACTTAAATCGCTAGCAATACGGGTTAATTTCACCTCCACTGGATGAGTTTCACAACGTACGGATTCTTGTAATTTTGGCATTAATTGTTTACAATTCTCAGCATCTTCAATGAGCCGCTGGACGGCCGATGATGATGTCGAATCATTACTACTTTTAGCTATTGACATAGTATCTTGTGTTTCAGCCACAAGTTTATCAACTAGCTGATGTGTGGAAGAGAGCATAAAACCATGTTGTAAACGGAAACCCTGACCCGTAGTACGCTTCAAACCGTTGCCATTACGTTGCAACAACTCTTGCATTTTACGCATAATAGTATCTGTCTTATCCGGATGACTTTTCAAATGTGGTGCTATATCGAACACAGGAAATGGTATATTACGCATGGTAAAGTTATTTTCCAATGCATAAACTAAATCGGCATAACCTTGTAAGGTTATATTGTTTTTATCCAAATATATCGTACGTAATTTATTATTAATTTGTAATGCTTTAGCCAAAAGACGTGCACCCACATCACCCATATAATTTCCCGATATATCCAACTTTTGTAAACTTTGATTACTACCCAGGGCATTTATAAAATCGTGTATATCATTTTTGAGCTTATTTTCCGATAATATCAATTCGGCCAGGGGAAAATCATCTTTTTGTATTAGATTGACTAAAGCATCCATAACAGTGGGTATGTGTTTCAATTTCATGCCAGTTAAACTACGGCACATATTTAATGTACGTATAGAAGGATTTTTGGAGATAGAAGTTAAACAGGAGCTAATTCAACATCTAAATCTATGAGAGGAGAAGGGAAACAAGTAAATTTATAGATTAACTTTTGATGGTTAAGATGGGAACTTTACTAATCCATTAAATTATACTTACTATTGTCACTTATGTCTAAACTTTGTAAAACACGAACACCATGTATGCATGATTCTAAAACATGAGCACCCTGGGCACCTAAGACATTGCTACTTAAATCTAAGTACAGCCCAGCTGTTGACTCGTTGCACGCCAAACCTAGCAGTAAATTTCTGAAAAGAAAAACAATGGAAAAAGTGGTTTAAACATGAGAAAACAAAATTTGAAATATTATTATCGCTCTCGGATCACAGGTAAATATAGGTTTAGCTCTCATATCCACCACCAGAGACTATTTTGTTTCGAAATATGGCTAAACAAACTGACCACCTTAGTACCTCACCTCTCTTTAGGGTAAATATGTTTACTTGTCACCTGATTTAATCTTTTGAGAAATCATCTTCTCTTCGAACAGACTGACCGCGTAAATAAGGAAGCAGGTTCGCAAACTTTTCAACCGGATACTACGGAAAAAGGGTTCAGTATACTACACAATAAAAGGATAAGTACGGCAAAAACTTAACTCCTGGAAACAATTTCGTGAACAAATTGATAGTGTTTTTGCATAAGAATTATTATACTCACATTGAAAATCTAATTGAGACATGGAAAAAGAGCAGATTTTATGAAGCAAACCATATGAATTCTAATGGATACACAATTGTTTACTGG
Source organism: Delia radicum (assembly GCA_021234595.1). NCBI lineage: Eukaryota > Metazoa > Arthropoda > Insecta > Diptera > Anthomyiidae > Delia > Delia radicum. Next base: position 181,490,078 of record CM037855.1, on the reverse strand, counting down.
CTTGTAACGGGATGGATAGAACATCGCTGCGTAGGAAATAGATAGTGGTAGGATGGGCGATAAATACAGAAGAGTTTTTGGTTACCGGATACCCATCTAGCTGCTATTTTCCATGCGTGTCTTAAATTTTCGCAAGAGTGGTCTTTATATCGAAGCCAGAGAAGTACTAATCCGAAAGCCCGATCAGCTTAACATTTTTTATGCTTAAGATTTTTAAGCGTATACTCGAATACATTTCTGAATTTCGCACATCAAAGTAAGATCTGTGGAAACTAGTTGAAAGGTCTTTCGATTTGGAAATGCATACCTCCGCCATTGTTATTGAAAGAGAGAAACTTTAAATGTCATGACTAATACGTTTATCCAGTCTCTATAATTCCCTGATGTGAACCAGTTACTTATAGACTGGGTCAGTCAAATGCTAAAAAACCGTTGGATCTACTGCGAGTTCGGTGAGTATGACCACATCATTTGCTAGAATAACTGAGGGGAAATAATTCAAACTATTAATGTAAGAGGGCTCTATATGTATCGTATGACTGGGCGAAGTCTAGGGGACTAAAGGCCAACAACGGATAAGACCGAGGTTTGCCTGTTCAACAGGAAAACAACGGATATTATGATCTCTCCTCCTACTTCCTGGAGCGTAAACATGAGCATTGTTAAGTGTCAGGTACTGGATTTTAAAATTTACTGGGGTAACAATTTTGAGAGTAGGATAACTGTGAAGCGGGCTCTAAAATAAAAAACAAGTGTGGTCATGACATGATTATATTGCGTGGTGGCCTTCAATACTGAATATGTGTTATATCGGGGGACTGCAGAGAGTACAGCTTCTAAGCTGTTTGGGCATGTCTTAGGGGGAAATGGCCACCAGGACACTGTGAAGTAAAGGGATAAGCGAAGGCTGATGGGTAAGCTTAGAATGGTTTCACACTTGTCTCTGTTAACCTCCAAATTTCAATGCATTTTCGGGCGACAAAGGCATAAGTTGAACAATGGGCTATCATATATGGACCAGAGGAATCTGGGTCAGGGAGTATGTTGCTGTGGTTCAAAGGTTTTGTCTAGAGGCTCAGATTCGCGACGAAAAGAGAAACTGGTCGATCTAGTAGACATCTTAACGGTTTACTCGACACGTATGTCGCACCATTCTGATAAGACCGTGCTACACTTCCTTTGCTTATGTTCAGCATTCGCAGGGACCAGGACGGAGTATTGGCTGCCTGTGCGACGTCATACCGTCGTTGGATTGTTTTCGGGATATTGACTTAGGGTAACTGATGGACTACTTAAACCATGCTGAATTCTTCAGTTAGGCCGGAATGTTTATGCCATACTGCGAGAGTGCACAAACATGTCGATTTCAGGCATTTGTGTATGTCATCCTTTGAAAAAATCATGAAGGACAGGGGAAAACTGCCCT